>BRDA01071888.1:0-18056 GCA_036984385.1 Crenuchus spilurus | reverse complement strand
CTTTTGATCTGTCATCTATGTTCTATTACGAATAAAATATTGACATTTGCCATCTCCACATCATTGCATTCAGTTTTTATTCACAATTTCTATAGGGTCCCAACTTTTTTGGAATCCGGTTTGTACTTTAACTGGCCACTCTTTAAGTTATATTAACTTTTAGCAATAATAGCTGCACCCAACTTCTGAACTTGTACCTTCAATTACATTTACAAACAGCCCAGTTTGGCTGAAAAGGCACAAAACTGGCAACTCTGGTTATAGGCTCTTGGCCATCTCATCTCTGTGTCTGACTGATAGGCATGGTCATCAAAAAGCTACTCATGTTTTATTAATAATTAAATGTTTTTCAAAGCCAAAGAAGGAAAATGTCACTTGGGCAACTTTAGCTCTTTGTCTGTGTTTAGGAGTGTTTTTTTTTTTCTTTTTAACTGTAAACAAGGTGATATATTGCAATTTTTAAAATCTAGTGTTTGGAAAACAGCTAGCTTTGCTAATGCTAACATTGTGCCATTACTCTACTTGTCTATATTGGAGTGGAAGTGTATATCATTCACTGCTATCTAGTGGTCAGCTGTTTAAACATGACAAAATGAATATAATCTATTAATCATACAGGTCTACCAGTTGTGCTAACAATCACAGTCTACAGGACATTCTCCTCAGAATTGTGGACAACAGCACACAAGGTTGAAGGTTTGTTTCTCCACTGTGCTCCATATGTTGATGGTCTGCATTTCCCTGTGAGGTACTCTTGGTTGTGAAGGACCTGCATTGACTAAGCAATTCTTAATTGGAAGCGATTTTCATTCACAAGCTGTGAAACCTGCCGATGATCCCTGTCCATTAGTTTCATCTTTCAGCCACGATTCTGAGCAGAAAGTCCTGTAGACTGTGATTGTTAGCACTGCTGGTAGACCTGTATGACTGTACACTTCTATACACTTGCAAATTCAACTACTTCCTTCACACTCTGACCTTTAGCACCTAAATACAATCACTTCTTTTAGCCAATCAACGTCATTAACATCTGCTTTGTGACCCGAGACATTCACTGCACTGTACCACCTCTTCTCAATCTATGAATCTCGTCACACACCACACAGGTAATATAGCCCCATCATTCTCATGCAAATTACTACACCGTAAACACACAAGGTGTCCATTTTTTTGTCTAAATCTGATACAAACTATAATATCTCAATACTCTAGTTATATTTTCATACAGCCCTAGCTTTTGCATTGTTCCTAGCACTACATCCTGCCACTAACATACCTTTATTCACCTCATTAGTGCAGAACAATCGAAAGCCTATTACAGCACAATACCACCAGTCCAGCTGTGCTCCTGTCTTGCTGGTCACCTCATCAGTGTGAGAGCTTCTTAAACCATTTGGAGTGACAATATTGCTCTTTCTCCCTTCAAATCAGTCTCCTGCCTCCCGTCAAAGAGGCTCCATTATTACATTTCCTGTGACCTTTTGGGCATACATCTGGAATTTGATTGGGTGAAGACTCTCAGTTCTTTCCTAATGGTCTCCATAGCAGTCCAGCACCAAGGAGCTGCGGATGGACAACGCTTTCCACCACACCTGTTGAATAAAACATCAATCTGAGTTGCTAAGGCTGCAGTCAGCAGACCCTCATGTCTGCGCAAATGAAGCCCACTCACCCACTCTCTCCTTGGCAAAAGTGCCCATGAGTATTCTTTTTTCATGTGGCAACGTCAAGGGGCCCAAGCACCGACAAGTTATCTGTGACCCCACGGAGGGAGAGACTCCCGAACCAGCAGCACCCGAGAATCAATCTTTGCCTCTCCTTGCTCGCCTTGAATAGCAGCGGAGCAAACAAACAGGGCCTAAACAATACGATATATACCACATATCAATTACACTAAATGCCTCAGTATCTATACTTCACTGTCTCAGGCACACACCGGTTACAAGGCAGCCACGCTGCAGCCAGGCGATAATGGTGCAGCATTGTTCTCCGCCATCTGGAGCGCTGATAAGGCTCGCCTGTGCATAGTTGATAATCGGAGTCGGCGGAGGAAAAAACGGGTGTTAAACATTTCCTTGGCCCATGAAAAAGGTTCCATTAAGTCCACTGACCCCAATTGAATATTAATGAGCTAATTAACAGATTTATTGTTCTATGCAATTTCTGGAGGGGACTATTATTTTTTTCCCCTCTCAAGTGCTATTATTTTTTCTAATTATTTTTTGCACTTTGTATAATTGAATCTTTGTAGCTGCCAGCATCCCGAGCGTGCCTTGGCAACAAGAAAAAGAATTTGGCCCATGTTTCTTCTTTTTTGTCCTCCTCCTCCTTCTTCTTCTTCTTCTTCTTCTTCTTCTTCTTCATCATAATATTCTTCTTTTTCTCTAAAAAGCGATGTGTTGAGTTTCAGTTTGTTTTTTCTTTCATAATTAGGATTTTTTTTTTCCATCTTGCCTTTATCAACAGGAGTCGAGCCCTGTGTGTAAGCGCCTGCGATTTTTCCAACGTTACGGGCCGAGGTGTTGGATTACAAAACAGCAATCAGTGGGGTTACAGTTGGCTGCATCACTCGGAGCGTCTGGTAGAGGCTTTAAATGAGTAGTGACAGCTGCAGCTGATAGATAGTATAATCACCTGATGAAGAGGATACGCTGAAGCAGAACTCTCAATGGGCAGTTTGAATAGCACCGCGACTACCAGGCGGGGGAGGTGGTTATAAAGGTTACCTTGAAAAGGATAAATGCAATTAGGAACAGCAGCGATAAACAGTAGCGATACACGGCAGCTTTCTTTGGGATCTGCCAAGTCCCACTTGTGTTGGAGTGGAAGCGTTGAAGCTCGGCAATATTATCAGGTTATGGCTTCCTGAAGGAGTCGCCTCATTACATTACTAGAAGTTGTGAAGAAACTGAATTTAACCTGATCTGATTGTAGCGGTTCCTAAATTCATGTTTATTGCTTCTTCTTGTAGTCTTTTTGAATTTTAGCTAATGCTCATTGGTCACTTTAAGGTCTTTTCACTCTAGAGCAGGGGTGTCAAACTCCAGTCCTGGAGGGTTGGATTCCTGCACCATTTGGTGATCTTCCTGATCAAACACACCTGATTCAACTCACCAGGTTTAAATGTAGTGTTAGCCCAGAGAAATCACCAAACTTTGCTGGACACTGGCACCCTATTACTGGAATCTGACTGCATGTGAAGTTCATTCAGAGTGGCTGAAGGATTGGATAAAAGACCTGGGGCTACTGACAAAAGACTCCCGTTGCCCTGTAGCCCAGCCCTAGTAGTGCCTCTGTTGGTCACGAGTGAAATCTTCAAGCCCAGGAGTGATCTAGATAAGTGATCTTGATTGTGGTGGTCTGGTGTAGTGTTACATCAGGCATTGAAAGTTTCATGCCTTTCTGATACCAAACTATTCTTTTCTGTGGCATTTGTCTTTTGATGCTTTTGATACAGTATACAACCTGAGGACTTGAATCACATTCTGGATTGTGCACACAAATTTGACTCGAGGGATAAGTTATCTGGCTCAAACTGGCCTACATGTGGGAAAACCACAAATCTGGCAACTCTATCAATAACCTAACTAGCATGGCTACACCAAAAATAAAATATGTCCGATATTTAGCAAATTTAGCCTATATCACTCATGAAGACAGGCAGCCAACAAACACTACAAAACCTGTTATAATCCCTTCACTGTAAAACTAGCAACTGGCCTTTAGCATTTGACCTCTACAGGTTAGCAAAGTTAAAGACTACGCTAGGGAGCTTTCGTAAGTGATTAACCAAATGTTCTGTTGAGAATTTAACAGTTTATTTTGTTGGAGATAAGCTAATTATTCATCTTATCATGTGAACTGATGACAGCACATATTAGCATTTTCTTCATAAATGTTCACGTTGGTTTCAAATGGTGAATATATTGGTGTTTAAAATTGAGCAAAGGGTGTACAGCATAACCTCACATCTTATTTTCACTTCCATCACTATTTTAAGTTCTTCCAGTTGCTAGTGTTTACAGCTGTTGGTGGAGAAAGAATAGCATCCTAGTAGAAATGACATCTATATGGAAATATCTAAACTCTAGAGATCTGAATGCTTCATTACTCAAATTTGGTAATCACTTCTATGCCCTAACTTTCAATACTTTATAAAACAAGTACATTTTAAGTACCAATTTAACACTGTATTCTGTTGACAACTGAAGAGTGTATATATCACAGAGATTAGATTTTAAAAAACAGAATAGTTAAGTTGAAAAAACATAGTTAAACTGAAAAAAATCTGTAAATGTGTATGCGCTTTATCAAATACTTTTTAATTATAAATTAGCCCTAAATGGTTGTTTTTAATTTATAGCCAGAATATGGATTTGGTATTGAGTATTGTGATACTACACTTATCTGTATTGGTATTGAGACAACCCTAGTCTGGAGTTCACTTCAAGTGAGGTTTTGTGATTGTGCCATTTTGTAAAGTGTCTGCTTTGACTTATGTTGTCACTTCCCTTTTCAAGTCTGGTGATAGCAGGAAAGGAATGTTGTGGATGAGGATAGAGAATATCTCAAAGTAGGCAAACGACCACAACTCATAATATAGCTCTGGTAAATACAGTGCCCTCCATAATTATTGGCACCCTTAGTTAAAATGTGTTAAAAGCCTTAAAATAAATAAATTTTTTATTGCAGAAGAATAATCTCACTCTGAAAAAGTTTAGTTAAAAACAACCTTCAACTCAAGTGAAAAAAATAAAGAAAGAAAAAATTCTGACTAAGAAATAATTATTTCCCATTACATGACCTGTTCCACAATTATTGGCACCCTTAACAATTTCTTGGAAATAAATGTATTTGAACCATTTTTGTGATTTCTACTGTAGTTTATAAAATGGATCAAATTATCTAGGAACCTTTAATTAGTAATTAATAATTTCCTGTTTCCCTGGGGTATAAATATGGCATCACACAAAGGTCTATTTATTTTACTCACTCTTAAACATGGGAAAGATAAGATAACACACTATTCAGGTAAGGCAGATGTGTGTTGACCTTCATAAATCAGGCAATGGCTACAAGAAAATAGCCACTCACCTGTAGATGTCCTTATCTACAGTCAGAGCAATCATCAACATTTTCAAAACATCTGGAACTGTGACAAACAAGCCTGGAAAGTGTATCTTGTCACCACGCACAGTGAGAAGGATGGTAAGAGAAGTAAAAAGTTCTCCAAAGCTCACTGTAAGAGAATTGAATCAAATGGTAGCATCTTGGGGTTATGAGGTCTCCCAAACAACCATCAGACCCTATCTACATGCCAACAAGCTGTTTGGGAGACATGCATGGATAAAGCGTTTTCTGAGTTATACTCATAAGCGTAAACGGGTGGAGTTTGCCAAGCAGTACTGGGATTTTAACTGAGACTGTGTGCTTTGGTCAGATGAGACCAAAATAGAGCTTTTTGGCAACAAACACTGTAAGCGTAACACCAAGGATGAGTACGCAGAAAAACACCTCATGCCCACAGTTAAGTATGGGGGAGGATCGGTGATGCTGTGGGCCTGTTTCTACTCCAAAGGACCTGGGAACCTTGTAAGGATACATGGGATCATGAACTCTTTCAAAATATCTGGAGATTTTGAATCAGAATCTGGTGGCCTCTGCCCAAAAGCTGAAGATGGGTCATCTCTGGGTCTTTCAGCAAGATAATGACCTTAAGTGGCCAAATCTACTCAAAAATGGTTCACAAGGCACAAAATCAAGCTCCTATCATGGCCATCTCAGTCCCAAGACCTCAATCCAATAGAAAACCTGTGGGGTGAACTGAAGAGGAGAGTGCGTAGGAGAAGACCCAAGATTCTGGACGATTTAGAGAGGTTGTGCAAAGAGGTATGGTCAAAGATGCCTCTTTCTGTATTCTCCCATCTTGTGAAGAGTTAAATGAGAAGATTAAGTGCTGTCTTGTTGGCAAAAGGAGGATGTACAAAGTACTAAAACCAGGGGTGCCAATAATTGTGGCACACATGATTTCATTCAAAAGATTTATTTCTTAATGTGTGATTTTTTCCCCACCAAATAAAGGCTCTTAAATTAAAGCTTAGCTTTTTCTCTTTTTTGCATTCTTGTCCTATATTATTTTTCGTAAAAAAGAATTTATTAGAAGCCAAAGAACACGTCTTAACCAGGGGTGTCAATAATTATTGAGGGCGCTGTACATGATGAGCTTCATCTCATAAGCTTGAACAGTGGATCAGTCTTGAGATAAGGTTTTAAAAATACTGAATGAATTGATTCATTGTGATTCACTGACTCAATGATTTTTTGAATAATTGATTTAAGACTTGTTGATTTATTGCATCTAAAAAGTTCTGTTCTTTATCACTTGCATTTATTCAAGTAAAATAAGCAAAGCAGTGACCTAAAGGTCAATATATACTCCAATGACAAGTGTCACTTATGTTGGTAACAAAAGCGATCAACTTATGTTGCAGCACTGTAGGCTTTCATTGTCAGACACCAGAGTTTCTACAATCTGGCCAATGTTTAAGTTAAATTGGGTTATAGTTATTGTTTAGCCGTCCCATATCCCCTTCCTGTTTGACTGTTAAGTGCAATCAACAGATCTGATGGCTATTTCCTCCCAAAAATGAGTAAATTTTCAGTCTCTACAGTCATATATAGAGCATATAAAGCAAGTCTCATATCAGCCCATCTTTACATAATGTAACACACAATGTCATGATGGTAACACTCCAGATTGTACAACGTTGAGTTTGTACTCAATCAAAGTCTGCACTCTTTCACATCTTTTGATAAACGTGGGCAACACTGTAGCAACACCTAAGCATCATTTTGTCTTTTGTTGAGCAATGTTTGTCAAACTGGCCTCAACATTTTTCTAACTAGCAACAGAAAAGTGACGTATGGAAGTATGCAATTGGTCCGTTATTCTGATGGAATTCTTCTATGTGAAAGCACAACATTAATAATGAGTATCTGAGGCTCGACCTTGGGTTCAGACTCAAATATTCAGACACCTTTAGACACAACACAGGCCATCTACTACTCCTATAATCAACCAAACTAAGACAAACCCACTTCTGCCTGACAGACGGCATGAAGGATCGTCAGGCAAAGGCTGGTGATAAGCTTTTGATAACTGCAATATAATTATTATTGCATATTTGCTATTTGCAACTTTACTTAATTCTATTTATGTCCAGAATCCAATTCCTCCCAAATAAAAGCATCAATTTCCTTTGGTTACTCCACCAATATAGCTTAGAATAATGAACTCATTTTGCTGTTGTATGGAAATTGGGTCTCATTACAATAATTTTGCCTGATACACAAGCCACCCGATATTAAGAGCAGAGCCCTACAGTCATGGAGTGGGTTATTATGCTATACATCACAAACTGCATTAGGCTTATAAAACCTGTCACCAAAAAGGTTGGAAAGTTTCAGCGCTCCGGCCCCTGTGGGTTAATACATCTCCTCCAGAGAGGAGCCTGCAATGCATCAGCTACATTATGGCTGCTCGCACGAATGAATTTTCTGTTGGGGTTACAGGGTTTTCGAAGCAATTTTGGTTTTGTCCGTTTTGACTTCTTGCCCGTCAGACTGTTTTGGGCAGTCAGAGAATTCCTGAGGTGGTCGATGAATGGAAGGTCTTCAGTGCTCTCAAGTCTTGAAATGCCTGCATGTCTCTAAACCCAAACAAACCACAATTAAACCTAGTCCAGACCTGGCTTTGGAATGCCATGCTCTGCATTGCTCATTTGCCTCAAAGGATCCTTAATGTAATTAGTTTGTCTACAATTTGTACGGAATGGTGCATATATGATTCATTTACTGTTTCTGCATTCATTCAACCTTACCAGGCCTTGTGCTGCCAAATGATTAGCGCTTAACATAAGTCACCTGAGCTAATCAACACTGCACTTGTTTTACACATCTGATTGTGGGGGATCTAAGCTAAACAACAGATGCCTGTCTACAGTGGGTACCATAATGTGGCATTATTTTAATTGCTTCATTTCCATGTAGCAAGCTGCTCGCTTTTTGACAGTTTGTCATAGTTCTTAGGGAGGGAGAAGAGAAGCGATGCATCTGCTAGCGATGCGAGATCCCATGAAGGAGGTGTCAATAGATGCAGCCGTAATTGCCACAGCTTGGAGGAGAAGTGCCTTCTTAGCTCGCTCACAAAGAGGGAGTAGCAAAGCCCTAGCTAGGCTAGCAGGGGCTCGGAGACGACGCAACAAAAGTGCAGTAATTGTTTGGCGAGCGGCGTGTCAGCAGGGACGTGTGATGCCGAAAGCGACACTTTCTTGTGTGCGGCACCTCCGGCAGTCAAACGCGATTTCACCAAATGCTTCTGGTGGGAAAGGTAATCTTTAGTAACAATCAATTACAATACGCTTCCCTCTTTTGTCTGCCACTCCAATAGCTCCACACAATGAGGCCTGTCTGATAAATATACACCCTTTTCCTTTTAAACATCTTATAATATGCACACGAAACACAGAAGCAGAGTGGGGAGCATAATGGCAATTCGTCTGAGGCTTTCTTGCAGGATGGAGGCATTTTTGCGGTCTTCTCCCATTATACAGATTGAGTTACTGTGTTATGTCTTTTTAAAGACATCTGTTGTGGTTGGGCTTGGATGTGCTGAGGTTCGTAAAGGGAGGTCAAAAAAGAAGGGGAGAGGAAGCCATGTTCATATTGGTTCCTTTCATTCACTTAGCAGAATGTTCCCGTTGCTAATTTCCAAGGTCTAGTGGTCAAGGGCCTTGCCAAACTTGCGACGCACCCTTCCTCATTCCTGGTGTGGGCCGACCGCAGCTTTCTGGCCATTTTCATAAGTTAATAATAGAAGCTGGAATGCATCAAACATAAATTATACATCTCCAGAGCTTTCCTCGCACTGTATTAAATTCCATAAATTTGAGGGGCTGAGGCTTGTCTGCACTTGGTTGCTATCTCTGAAATGTATTCGCTGGAGATTCAGTACCGAGGCCTGCCTTAAAGAACACATGGGTTGTGTCAGATCTGCCTGAATGATGAACACATTATTCAGATGCCATTTGGAGTCACGTTTGCTGGGCTTTCTTTGCCTCAGAAGACGATGGAGGCACGGATTTGAGGAACAACGCCGCTGTACACAGGGATTTAGGGCCTAACATTTCAATTACGGACCCTCTGTGAAAACGGGGGGCTTATTTCTTGTAATTAACATAAAATGGAATATATCATCGCACAATGATTCCATTTTAAAGCAATCACCATACAATTTCCGTTTGATTATAAACGTGGTTTGTGACCATACTGTGCGTCTATTGAAGAGCTAATTAATTTGCTAGTGAGGACAATTATCAGAGAGCTCATCATTAGCAGCCTCATCCTAATTTCTCTCTCCCTCTCTCTCTTTTTCTCTCTCTCTCTGTTGGAGGCTGTTACTGCGGCCTGCACAAAGCCTTTGGAAATGTCAATGACTCAGGGCTGCACGGTAAAGATGGAGACTAGAGGAGAACTAGCTTTTCCTCCATCAGAGCACATGCTTTCTCCCCAGCACACACCCAGCGTCCAGCCTGCCCGTCTGCCCTGGCGCTGGTTCTCCGGCACTATTGAATTGAATGGTCCAGAGATTACTCCATTATTTCTATATAGCAGCATTGCGGGGTGGACTAAAGGCCCATTATCTGAGTGACTGAGACCATCGGAACTTATTACATGTGTGACCTTTAAAAGCCTTTCACCGTGATGGATCTCAGGTGAGAATTTACTGGAATCAATTTTTTATCCGGTGGCGCGGGGAGGGCTCTGGCGGCAAAAAAAAAAAAAAAGAAAAAGAAAAAAAGAAAAGAAAGACGGCAAAAGAACAAGTGAACAAGCGGGCGAGCGAATGAGCTCAGGTCCGTGCGAAACATTCACTTATAAGAAGAATCCAGCAGGCCGGTTGGAGATGGGCAGGATTATAAAGCACCTCTAATGCCTTTGTGTCCTCTCCCCAACAAATTAAAGAGACTTTGAACTTCAGGGGCTGGTGGGGGTGGGTGGAGGGAGAGTGCTGGAGTATTGTGCTTAATCAAGGTAGAAATACAAAGCCGGCAAGCGCGTTCCCCAAAGGTTCACATCAAAAGGTGCATCCTACTTTGTGCGCTATTTAATCAGTTAAAACACAGATGGCAGCCTGCCTCAATTAATTAATCATATATGAAGCACCCGGCTACCTGCTCGCGGAAAGTGTGTCAATGCTACCGAGATCTAATTTGGATTTCAACGTAGAGTTCTGCAACTCCTGGAAAAATAAATAAATAAACGAGTGCTTTAAAAAAAGACAGAGAAGGCTTTCATTTAGCTAAAAGTGCCAGGCATGCTCGCTGCTTCATAAACGGTACTGTAAAAGTTGTGGCTCCGCATAGCCTTTGAACCTCATCATCCTCTCCACTCTGACTGACAGTTTCCCAACTGACTTTGCTCTGATTGAATATCACAATGCTTCCAGAAACATCCAGAAGGTCCTGTTTACTCCTACTGGTCCTCCTCCTATCCTTTATGACCTGGAAACAGATTTGTTGGCTGTCTCAATACTATAAGAAACAAGAGAATCTGCTTCTTCAAACCCATCTCAAAGTGGCGCCGAATGAACAAGACACACTTCATCAAGGTCCTCCCAGTCTCTTCCTACTGCTACTGTCCTCCCCACTCCTTCTTACTCTTCCTGTCCTCCCTGTCCCTACATACTCCTGTCCTTCCCATTGCTTCATATTTCTTCTGTCCTCACGGTCCCTTCATATTCTTGTCCTCCCTCTCACTTCATACTGTTCTTGTCCTCCCTTTCTCTTCATACGGTCCTGTCCTCCCTCTCACTTCATACTGTCCTGTCCTCCCTGTCTCTTCACACTGTTCTTGTCCTCCCTGTCACTTCATACTGTCCTGTCCTCCCGGTCACTTGATACTGTTCCTATCCTCACTTTCACTTCATACTGTTCCTGTCCTCCCTGTCATTTCATACTGTCCTGTCATCACTCTCACTTTATACTGTTCCTGTCTTCCCTGTCACTAAATACTGTCCTGTCCTCCCTGTCTCTTCATACTTTTAATGTCCTCCCTCTTCATACTGTCCTGTCCTCCCTGTTACTTCATACTGTCATGTAATCACTGTCACTTCATACTGTCTTGTCCTCCCTCTCTCTTCATACTGTTCATGTCCTCCATCTTCATACTGTTCATGTCCTTCGTGTCATTTCATACTGTCCTGTCCTCCCTGTCTCTTCATACTGATCTTGTCCTCCCTGTCACTTCATACTGTCCTGTCCTCCCGGTCACTTGATACTGTTCCTATCCTCACTTTCACTTCGTACTGTTCCTGTCATCACTCTCACTTTATACTGTTCCTGTCTTCCCTGTCACTAAATACTGTCCTGTCCTCCCTGTCACTTCATACATACTGTAATGACAGTCACTTCATACTGTCCTGTCCTCCCTGTCTCTTCATACTGTTCATGTCCTCCATCTTCATACTGTTCATGTCCTCCCTGTCATTTTATACTATCCTGTCCTCCCTGTATCTTCATACTGTCCTATCCTCCCTGTCTCTTCATAATGTTCTTGTTCCTATCCTCACTTTCACTTCATACTGTTCCTGTCCTCCCTGTCATTTCATACTGTCCTGTTCTTTCTGTCGCTTCATACTGTCCTGTCATCCCTGTCTCTTCATACTGTCCTGTAATCCCTGTCTCTTCATACTGTCCTGTCCTCCCTGTCACTTCAGACTGTCCTGTTCTTCCTGTCTCTTCATACTGTTCTTGTCCTCCCTGTCTCTTCATACTGTCCTGTTCTTCCTGTCTCTTCATACTGTTCTTGTCCTCCCTGTCTCTTCATACTGTCCTGTCCTCCCTGTCACTTCATACTGTCCTGTCCTCATTGTCACTTCATACTGTCCTGTCCTCCCTGTCACTTCATACTGTCCTGTCCTTCCTGTCACTTCATACTGTCCTGTCCTCCCTGTCACTTCATACTGTTCATGTCCTCCCTGTCACGTCATACTGTTCATGTCCTCCCTGTCTCTTCATACTGTCCTGTCCTCCCTGTCACTTCATACTGTCCTGTTCTTCCTGTCTCTTCATACTGTTCTTGTCCTCCCTGTCTCTTCATACTGTCCTGTCCTCCCTGTCACTTCATACTGTCCTGTCCTCATTGTCACTTCATACTGTCCTGTCCTCCCTGTCACTTCATACTGTCCTGTCATCCCTGTCACTTCATACTGTCCTGTCCTCCCTGTCACTCCATACTGTCCTGTCCTCCCTGTCACTTCATACTGTCCTGTCATCATTGTCACTTCATACTGTCCTGTCCTCCCTGTCTCTTCATACTGTTCATGTCCACTCTGTCATGTCATACTGTTCCTGTCCTCCCTGTCTCTTCATACTGTCTTGTCATCCCTGCTCTGTCATATTGCTGCTGTCTCTTCCTAATACTCCTGTCCTACCCCAGAGGCATCCAGAGGAGTCAAGAAGAGGAGATGGAGAAACAGAGGGGGACCAGCAGTAATCATGTTTGCTTGAAAGCACATCCCTACTGCTCTACTGCAGCAGCCAATCACAGTTCATTGTATATAATTCCTTCTGTTAGAGTATTAGTAGGAGAGAAGCAATAGGAAGAAAGGAGGAAGACAAGAGGAGTTTGAAGGCCACTTCTCTCCTCTCCTACAGCATTGAGACAGCCAGCAAGATGGTTTGCATTAAACATATGCAGTGACTGTACATTTATAGTGTTCAGTTCAACACTGCCAGACTATTAATTACCTTCATAATTAATTTAGATAAATGGACTGAATGATATTAAATGGGGCAGACTTGTGTATCAGCTGTGATTGGCTGCAGCATTAGAGGCGTGTTTTCTAACAAGTCATCATTTGAGTTCCTCAACAGGAAACTTCATATTTTAATGGGCTCAGTCGTCCCATTTTCACAGTTACTGCTCCTTCCCTCAGTTCCTTTCTGTAACTCCTCAATTTGCTTCTGGGACAGCAGAGGAGAAGTATGAGTGGAGCTGGAGGACAGGAGCAGTAGTAATAGTTTGTGGATGGAACCTTGGTCTATGACTCAGTGTAGCCGAAAGACATAAAACACGAGGTTACTCGTCTTTCACTTCATGAAAGGCACATCTGCTTCAAAGTGAAATTATTTCATAATTAGCCTTTAAATTTTACTGATGGCAAGAACATCAATGCGACGGCACCTGTCAGCAGAGTTCTGGCATTATGGGTTTGTCAAGCTTTCTGAGGAGCTGCGTTTCTGTGGAGTAAGCAGGAAAAAAAACGACACGGCAAATTAGAACTTGAGGAGTGTCAACTCCACAGAAGATGTTCCAGACAGTTTATAGTGACCTGCTTTTTGGTCTTTACATATTTCCTGATAATGAGACTGGTATGAGAGAGTCAACGTCTTGGTTCAGGAAATAAATAAAACCATATTCTTTGTTTGTGGGTCGTCTGCTCTGTGGTCTCGAAGACGATTACACCACATCATCTGTTCATGCACATCTGTGAAAGTTTACCAACACTGGCGGACATTCAGCTAATATGTGTCTCCATTTCCAACCACCAACTAGATGATTCCCATTGGAATTCCTAAATGGAAAGTCAGGAATGTGTCCTCAAGTCAGCATTTTGTCACTGTCTGGAGAAGTTTGTATCTCCATTTTTGGCATTTTTCACTTTTTGTAAGTGAACTTTATATTGTGATGATATAGAAATGCTCCAAAATGAATTTTTTACATTGACGTTCATTAAAAGTGACCATTTTGGAGATACAAGGTTTCGTTCTTACTCTATTAAAATTTAGACTGTGGCTGTTTTTCATTGCCTTCTCGCTCCTCTACAGCCAGGCTTTGTGGGTGGTATTGTTCCAAGCCATGGGTTAAAACCTGCTAAAACTTTAACATTAACCAATATATGGACAGTAGGATGCTATAGCTATTAAGCAGTGCATTGGGCTCTATTAGCATGCTTGCTGGTTTTGGAGCGAGGCCTAGCTGGCCAGGATATTGCAACATATTGCAGAGCAGGTAATCAAACAACTTTGGAAAGTCTTGTCACCTTGTAAAGGTAATTAAATTTCCAGGAAAGCGGCATGAAGTGTGTTTAAGGGATTATAAAGATGGTGGGAATGAATGTGGGCCGGGGGCCTGGGCTGGGTGAGAGCGAGACTGAAGCGTGTTGTAAAAAGAGCAGCTGTGTGGGCCTGCGACACCAAGATGGTGGGCCCCAGCGCTACAGTCAGGGTGGCCTTGTCAGCTATTGCTGGGCTTCTTGCGTACAGTTTAAGGGGAAGTTCACCTCTATTCACATTTTGAGGTGTTCTAAACATTTAAAAAACATTGTTTTATGTCAGTATGTTTATTTAGCGTTAAGATTTTTCCTCTATGGTTGGTTTGCAAATCTAATTATAATCAGGTCTTTAAGTATGTATCAGTTTCCTAAAAAACATCATTATTACAGACAAAACAGTAGCTGTTCTTTGTGATGGTCAACATTTTCTATGTTCTCTTCTTCATGGTTCTTAGTTTTGGGGTGCTGGAGGTGGGGCAAGCTGCTCCAGCATCTGATTGGTTTCAAAAACAAAATTGTGCAGGAAATTGTGTCACTGTAACAAACTGGAAGTTGGTTGCTTAGCCACTTAGCTACTTCCCTGATAGTAGAAGTCTGCCATTTTTAACCCCTCATCCAGCTCCCACTAGAATTTTGATAAAACAGCGGCAAGCAGCAGTGTAAGCTTCCCAATGTTTAGTTTGAAACAACACAGACAGAGTAGAACCAACCCTCCTGTAAGTTTTGAGATGGTGCCGCTGTGGATCAGAATTGCTGCTCTAGCACATCCCACAGATGCTCATGAGATCTGGGGAATTTCAAGGCCATTGTCAGTATGTACTGACCACTGATGACTAGGAGAACCCCACCAGCTTTGCTGCTTGAGAGATGCACTGACCTCATTACCTGACCATAACTATTTGGACGTTGTCAGACTGTCTCAGGTCGGGATATTCTTCATCCAGCATCCAGAGAATCAAGTGTTGTCTTCCCAGACCTTCACAGTTCTGCCAGGTAGACGTAACACCATCACCTGACGTCTCACCCAATCACAAAAAACCTCCTATCTATAAAAACAGGTCTTGTCACTAACCCAAAAATGTTATCCTATCAAGCTCACAAACTCCTGGCAGAAATGTCATTGACTTCACCTGAGTGGTATTAATGTTTTAATTAATTCGTGTCCATACAGCATGATGGGTCATGCATCCTGACATCCTTCACTTTCCCTCCTCATCCTGGAACTCAGTAAAGTAGATTTACAGAGACCATTAGTTTATAAAGAACAGACGATCTGCTATGGAAAGGACACATGTGGAGTAGAAATGGACCTGATCCTCCTCACATGGCTCCAGAGCATCCTCCCTCTCCTCTTCTGCTCTCTCTGGAGCCCGGAGGCAGCCTACACCCTGCAGATGGTGCTGTTTTAAAAAGGATGGCTGTTTGAGGAACCACAATAACTATGAATGTTCACTTGTCTCATGCTGTGCTTCTGCTGCTCATCATCCTGTTCAGATCTTCAGCAGAATGATGTGTCAACTGTATGCAAACCCAGGCTTGATTAGGGCTGTGTGATGAATACATATATTGAGGATATTTTATGTTTAACCGTTGTGAGTTTTGGGCTATTTTGGATACTTTGAATTTAGCCTTTATACAGTTGAAAGTTTGTAAAATGTTCTATATTTCTGTATAAAACATCACCAGAACTAAATCATACAAAAATCACAATATTAGTCTGGAGGAAAATGATCCAATATGTCTGTGATTGACAAACATATCTAAACCTTTAGGATTAGCAGATCATTTAAATTTGAGCCAGCCAATAGGATGACAGTCAGGTATGAGTGGGTGCCCTGTTTTATTTAAAGACCTAGGCTCAAAGTCTGATTTTCACAACATGTTTGTGGAAGTGTATCAAATTAAGGACATTTCTGAGGATCTCAGAAGAGATGCTCATCAGGATGGAAAGGATTCAGGACTGATAATCAATTTCCGGAAATGTTTAGTTATTGCTGCACAAAGGGGTCACACTTTTGCCACTCACCAACATGTAATACTGGATAATTTTCCTCACCATACAAGTAACCAAGTCTACATATGTTTGATCTGGATTTTGATTTGATTCTTGGGACTTGTTTGACAAGTTTTAGGTCAAATTTATGCAGAAATATCAAAAATTCTAAAGCATTCACAAACTTTCAAGCACCACTGTATGTGACAATTATCCTTCACTCTGATAATGTTGTCAACATATTATTCATTATGAAGTGCTGCAAAGTCCATTCTGACACCTGGTGAACATACAGGTGGTGTTACTCCAGAACATCCTGTCTTCTGGTTCGTTTTTTCATTTTTTTTATTTTTATCATTTTATTTAATCATTTTTTGCCAATTTTTATCCCTTTCCCAATGTAGTAGTAGCCAATTAGCCCACCCCCTCCGTTAGGACTCTCCCAATCACTTTGCACTGTCCCTGACTCTAGGAAGATGAAGACAAGCACAAGCCTCCTCCGTTGTGTGTGATACAGCCACCACCTCTTTTCAAACTACCACTGATACACCGTCACTGGGCAGCCAATGCGCACAGAGGAAAGCGCAGGATTCCCAGCTCCGAATGGACCAATCAGTAGACGCCTGAGCCAGCGGGCATTTCAATGTGTGAGTGATAGGGAGAGAGAGCGCCGTCTACTCACCCAGAGAGAGCACTGATAATTTTTGCTGTTGATGGCAAACAGCATGACCGGGATTCAAACTCGCGATCCTCTGATCATAGTGTCAGCATCATAGCCTGCTGAGCCACTCTGGGCCCCCTGTTTCGGTTTCTTAATGGCTCTTTCATGATTTTTCCTTGTTTGCTGGTCCTCTTCCTCTTTTACCTTCAACTGCTCTTCTCAACTGAGCTGCTTCTTCTCATAATGTGTATTTATTTTGGTTATCTGGACTTCTAGTTTAAACTGAGCTTTGATTGGTCCAAGATCCATTTATCTATCCAAGGTTCTCTCAAAAGTCCAACAGCATAAATATTCTTTCACATCCATAAAGATCCACACAGAAGCGCACAGTCTGGACAGTTCTAGTCTTAGTTTGAAGAGACAAGTCATTACATTTGAAGATCTTCATCCTTGTTCTGCTGAGTGATGATCCATTTTTTTTACTGATTGATCCAAAGTAGGCAAAAGCCGTCCACCGCTTCAACATTTTCTCCATCAACACTAATGTTAATGCAGTTGTCATGACTTTTATCTTCAAGGTATCAGCTCATTGCCACTGCATTAAGATGTGCATCACATCAGCCTCAGTGATGTGCACAGCCACATTCAGCACAGAAGAAGACAATTAAACCAGGAGTTCCTGAGACAGACTTCAGAATGACACAACCTCAGCAGTCTACATAGCACTGAAGCCTGAGCACCTGGGTCTTAGGTGGAACATAGAGTGAGCCTTTTAAACTGGTCTGCAACCTTTCTTTTCATATCAACCTTAATATCAACAAACTAAAGACTCCTGATATGAGTGGAGAGGTGCTGGTGGAGCCCAGCAGTGATTGAGTACACAGTGCATTAACCAAGTGTGTCTGCAGTGAAAAGAATGTTGCACCAAAGCTTGCAAACTCAGTCAATCAACATAAACAAGTATACAAGTATGTACCCCCACACAGCTTCATAACAGCCATGAGAAACATGTGTGATACCAAGAAGTAAAGTCTGGGGGATGAATGTAGGTCTAAGGTCAGCAAGACCTGGTACTTTCTCGCCTGAAAAACACACAGGTCTTCTAGAAAGTTTGGTAGTCACTGAAGTACCAGTGTGATGACTCAGAGTCAGAGAATCTCCTGTTCTAGTGATTAATTATGTTTATTGAGATTGTTATAGACTAATATCTCCTATTCTAGTGATTAATAGTGTTTATTGAGGTTGTTTATGGACTAATATCTCCTATTCTAGTGATTAATAGTGTT
>BRDA01071885.1:0-19887 GCA_036984385.1 Crenuchus spilurus | reverse complement strand
ATTAGTATTAGTTTTAGTTATAGTATTAGTTTTAGTATTAGTATTAGTTTAGTATTAGTTTTAGTATTAGTATTAGTATTCGTTTTAGTATTAGTATTAGTTTTAGTATTAGTTTTAGTATTAGTATTAGTATTAGTTTTAGTATTAGTATTAGTATTAGTTTTAGTTATAGTATTAGTTTTAGTATTAGTATTAGTTTAGTATTAGTTTTAGTATTAGTATTAGTATTCGTTTTAGTATTAGTTTTAGTATTAGTATTAGTATTAGTTTTAGTATTAGTATTAGTCTGTGCTGCCTAATTATGCACTAAAACCACATTAAAAGTCCATTCAAATTCCCATTTTTAACATTTGTTACTACTCTGTTACAGGTTGTCACCTGACAGCCAATCAGAATTGTCTCTAAGAATAACACTTTAATGAAATTAATAGAATTGTAACAAATGGGCAAAAATGCTTTTTGTGGTCACCTTTTAATATAATAACCAACTTTTAATGTGCTTTAAGTGTTCAATCTGGCAACACAGGCTAATACACGTAACTTGTATGAAGAATGGTGTAAAATATCACATGACCAGCACATACTAAGATGTGATTACTTTCATTTTAACTGAACACTAACAGTAATTTAGTAGAATTCAAGGTTTTAAAATAATCAGCATGACTTAAGCATGCTTTATTTTCAGACGTATAAAAGTGAGAGAAAAGGAAAACCCGTCTTTGTTTTAAGGGCTCACAGTCATTTAGTTTGATTATAGGGGAGGAAAAAAGGAGACACTTGTAAAAACAGTGAATTCCAGTCACTACAGAAAGACAGAGGACTGTGATTGGTCAGAGGGAGGGCCCTGTGGGTGGGACTGTGTGTATAAAGCTTGGAAGTCTCCCTCCCTACTGCCCTGTGCACTCATCTGACTTCTGTCTGCTGCTGCATTAAACTTCTCTCGAGCTCTCTCCCTCTCTCCAGCTGCCATGAGTTACTATTCATACACTTCCACCAAGGCGCCCCTGACCCAGATGTCCCTCCAGCGCACCTCTGTCACACCTACATACCGGGCAAGCAGCATCCATGGTGGAGCCGGAGGTAAAGGGGCCCGCATCTCCTCAGCCTCATACTCCAGCCTCCGCAGTGCCGTGGGAGTGCCGGCCTCCTCTGTGTCCAGCTCCTTCCAGGTGAGTGCCAGCGGTGCCAGTGGAGAGATCATGGGCAATGAGAAGATGGCCATGCAGAACCTGAACGACCGTCTGGCCTCCTACCTGGAGAAGGTCAGGTCTTTGGAGAAGGCCAACAGCAAGCTGGAGCTGCAGATCCGTGAGGCCCTGGAGAAGAGAGGCCCTGATGTCCACGACTACAGCCGCTACCAGGCCATCCTCGACGACCTGCGCAAGAAGGTGAGGGTCCCTTAAATTCCCAAATTTACTCATTATTATCCAGAATTCTGGAGCCATTGAAAGTGTTCACCAGACCAATGTTCTTATATCTCTAAATATTTTTATAATTAAAATTGATTTTAAATATATTTGTCCTTGGATATTAAATAGTTCCACTCCGGAGAGTAAGATGGTCAGATGAAAGTGAGTAACGGCTCAATTTAACCAATTAATGTCACTAAAACATCTAATAAATGTGTTAATTACATTGATTAGTTAATTAGATAATAATGATTGTCAAATCTGATTGGCTAAGAGGTGAAGCTAGGACAGAAAGAGGGGAAAGGCTGCTTTCAGAGGGCTACTGTTGGTCTTGCTACAGGCCTGCATTCCAGTGAATAAGCGTTTCCATCCTGTGTTTATTCACCGTCACACACGCAGGCGTTTCTGTAACCCAGTGGACGGAAACGGGGCTGTTTTATAGCCTGAGGCAGACTTGAGGTTAATGGTAAGGAAAGGCAGAACCAAAGCCTGACTGATCTTAATGGGAAAAGAGTCCACATGTACATTAAAACTTCTCAGCCTTAAAGAAAGTAAAGGAAACGGATGCAGAAACATAAATATGATAAAAGCAGCACTGATAAGCCTTTGTTACACTCACAGCTCACTTCACATATAATAGACTGGCTGTCATATAGTTCTCATTCATCAGTCAAGGCCTGAGTCTAACGACTGCTTTATCACACTTAAATTTCACATTTATCACACGCCAGTCAAGCCAGGACAGGAGGTTTATGAGGCCATATCATAGTCGTTTTTATCACTTTATATCAGCGTGACAGAGACACGTGGTGAACATTATGTAACAGTGACTCTTAAATAGGACAGGACCTCATTAACACCTGTGTTATAACTCTGTAATCAGCCAAAATCACTTAGTATGGGCTGAATTAACATATAATCTCTACTATAACAGCTAAAAATGATAGAATTTGGGTGATTAGTACATGTTGAGGTCTTGGGTTCGAGTCCCCATCTGGGCAGAGTTTCCATGACCTCCCAGTTTCCAGGTCTTCTTCCAGGGACC
Source organism: Crenuchus spilurus (assembly GCA_036984385.1). Taxonomy (NCBI): domain Eukaryota; kingdom Metazoa; phylum Chordata; class Actinopteri; order Characiformes; family Crenuchidae; genus Crenuchus; species Crenuchus spilurus. The sequence goes on along the minus strand of BRDA01071885.1, from coordinate 17,433 downwards.
TCCCACAGTCCAAAAACAGGTCAGGTCTAAATTGTCCTGCGTGTCCTGAGCAGGTAAAGGATGGATGTATGATAATTATATAAGAAAGACAACAGCAGTCCTGTCTGATTAGGTTAAAGTAAGCAGAACTGTACCTACAAAGCCCACACCCTTATTATCATTACAAAACCACCGTGTCAGCTCATCAGCATTAGCATCTGACATCAAAGCACAATGTATGGACCTGTGCATGGACCTGAACTAAGAAAAACAGGAACCCGTACCGTCCTCGCCCAGCACACAAGCCTTAGTCTTCACCTGGCGACGGTTTGGCAGTGAATTAGTCGTTTGTTAATGATTATCTCGTGGACTCTGACACCTGTTATTCAGCAGCTCTTATCTAAGCAAACTAAAGCCGCAGAGCAGGAGGATAACTGCTGCGCCGGCTAATCGTCACAGCCAGCACACATTGTATCTGAGCTGGACTGAGCACAGCAAAGCCCAAAGTCACGTCCGGGTCTAGAACGGTTTCTTCTAAACGGTTATAAAACATTCTTCTGTCTCATTTCCAAAGCTAAGCTAACGCTTTGCTGACGTCTACCTCTTGACTGGTTGCAGGTCTTTGATGCTACCGTGGACAATGCCCGCCTTGTGCTGCAGATTGACAATGCTCGCCTGGCTGCTGATGACTTCAGGGTGAAGTGAGTACACACATTTTTGGCATAACAAGTCATATTATCTGTTTATATCCGCAATGGGTTCCCACGGCCTGGTGGTTAGAAATCCGGTCTTGGAACCATAAGGTTGTTGGTTCGATCCCCATTCAGATCATTGAGAAATTTGAGCAATTATTGAGCAATTAACCTTCAACTGCTCCCCAGGCACCGTGAGCACCACTTTGGGCACTGCCCCCTACTGTGTGTGGTTCACTGCTTCTTAGCCAGTAATCGTGCACTTATCCCAAAAGCTTCAGAGTATAATAGTGGCTTGTTCTGCAGGTACGAGTCTGAGCTCTCCATCCGCCAGTCAGTCGAGGCTGACATCGCCGGCCTGAGGAAAGTCATCGATGACACCAACATGGGCCGCATGAACCTGGAGAGCGAGATTGAGGCCCTGAAGGAGGAGCTCATCTTCCTCAAAAAGAACCACGATAACGTGAGTGCAAGTCTAGCATCCCAAAAACAATCGCAGAGAAAGCTTCAACGTTCAGCTTGGAATCACCTTTCCTTTCTTAACAGGAAGTGAATGACCTGCGCAACCAGATTGCCCAGTCAGGAGTGCAGGTGGACGTTGATGCTCCTAAAGGACAAGACCTGTCTCAGATCATGGAGGAGATGAGAGCCAAGTACGAGAAGGTGGCCCAGAAGAACCAGGACGAGCTGAAAGCCTGGCACGAGTCACAGGTACGTGGACATCTCAGTGTGTGGGTTGGTCATCGCTTCTTATTCTAGTTTCCTGATCCTAAAACAAGCTTCTCGTCTTCTCTTCAGATCCAAGAAGTCCAGGTACAGGTCACACAGAACACAGAAGCCCTTCAGGGTGCACGAACAGAAGTCAACGACCTCCGCAGACAGCTGCAGACGCTGGAGATCGAGCTGGAGTCACAGAAGAGCCTGGTGTGTACACGTTTTCCATATTTACCATCTGTTTTTAGAGCAGTTTTAGTGGTAATAACTTACTTTTAATGGTCTTTGCTTGTCCTGCTGCTGGACGCTCTGCTTGTGTTCACTGCACTGCATTGCATTGTGGGATTGCCTTAACAACTGAGGAAGCATTCTCTCAATATTTGGTCAAAATTAGGTCTCAGCAGGCGGCTTTTTGAGGTACCTAAGAGCCGCCATCGCATATTGTGATGTAAAATGTTCACTAGAGTTCACTCTCCACCTCTAGTCCAGTGTGAGGTTCCCTTAATAGACCAAAAGTTATTGGACTTATGTGTTGTGATCTGTGGGTTTGTGGAATCTGCTGCTCTGGGCTGTTTTTCTTACCTGTGGACTCTTTCTAAACAGAAAGCTTCGTTGGAAGGCACGCTGAGGGACACAGAGATGCGCTACAGTGCCGAGGTTGAGAATCTGAACAGCGTCATCCTGCAGCTGGAGGCAGAGCTGATGCAGCTTCGCAACAGCATCCAGCAGCAGACGCACGAGTACGAAGTCCTGCTCAACATGAAGATGAAGCTGGAGGCTGAGATCGCCACCTACAGACGACTTCTGGATGGCGGAGACTTCAAGTGAGTTGAAGTTCAGAGCTTACGCTGGTCATAGTTCACCTGGTTGTCTAATGTGTCATGACTTACGGCTCATTTTCAGCAGATAAGGACTCTCTGTGTTGTTTCTCAGGCTCGAGGACGCGGTTGCGGAGCAGAAACGGGTAAAAGTGATGACGGTCACACAGACCCTGGTGGATGGAAAGGTGGTGTCCTCCAACACAGAGACCAAGGAGAGGAAACTCTAATCCATCAGCAGAGGTCTTCCAGAAACGCGACACTAACACCTCTCAGGCCAATACTGACAGCCTTCCACAGAGTGGTCGGTGTGGAAAACCATATTTATTGCATCCAGAAGCGAGTGCTCTACTTTATAATGCTGATATGATCATGAATGCTTATCTGAAGAAAGCAGAAACATCAGGATCCGCCTCTGTTAAGGGATTCTGCACAGAGTCTCAATTGTTTGGCATCGTTTGTTGTGTTGTATCCAAAATCTGGTCATTTTCAATAAACTTGAAAACATACCTTCTCATACTTCATACGTGTGGTGTATTATCTTACATTTTATTATTGTGATGCTGTTTTCGGGGATATAGTGTCAGTCCTCTGAGATAAACGTCCACATAACAGCTATAAAATGAGCTTTAAAGTCTTTTAAACAAGAGCTATCTCCTAATTCCTCATTCTGTAGCTAAACTCAAACAGCCACGGTCACTTGGGGACAGTAGAAGAGCTGCCTGGCTATTTGCATAATATTTACAAAACAAAGTGTGCAGTGATACGAGCAGGGCGTGGACTACTGGTCTTTTGTACTGAAGCCAGTTCATCAAAGGAAATGTTCACTCGCACAAGAGAGATAGGACATGATGTGTATTTATGATAAACACGACATGAAATCACGGCCCAGTTGTGTACCTTAAAGGTGAACTACATTCACTTTTCCATGAAAAAGGATCTTTCCTTAACTAATCTGCTTTAAATGATATGTGTATTGGGTTTAGAGTCAGGACCGGGTCGGTGGAGTCTTACAGAGGGCTCTCAGTGTCGAGTGTCATATTTTGGTCCAAATGTTTTAAGGATTATAAAAAATAGCACTTTTCTAAATAATATATACAGTGGAATCTTGATTTACAAGTGAAAAAATATGAGCCGTCACTCTGCAGATTTTTGGCAGAGGAGATCTGAGTTATGAGCGAGTGAGCTCACACCACCTGCCACCAGGTATCACAGTGAGCGGGAGTGAGTGCCGAGCTCAGTGCTGAGAAGAATTGGTGGTGCGTTGGTGCTGTGTAACACTTTCACTCATTTTTGAAACATTTTAAAGGGAAGAAGAGTTTAGCGGTAAGGTGTAGCATAGCGTGAGAGTTAACTTTAGTGATACATTGTAGCATTAAGTGTGTAGTGAGTAAGTGAAGTACCAAATGAAAACATTCTCTTTTATTATGTATTACTGTAAACATTACTTGTGGTTTCTAAAGTAAATGTTACTTAAAAACACGTAACAAAACGTAAAAAAAAATACAATTTGTGTGTTTTTGTGGGCCTGGAACAGATTAATAGAATTTTTATATATATATATGTATGTATGTACTGTACATAATAGTTTACGTATTATAGTCATTTCATTTATACAACACAGTGCAATGTTATTCAGTCTTTTATGTAAGTGCAGTATTTCTCTAACAGTAGTTTTAGTTTTGTTGGGGAGAGTAAGTCCAGAGTCCAAAGTAACACACAAGTGAGAGGTTTATGATATGAAGTTATGATATAAATGTATTAAATATCAACCAGCAAATCAAGCTGAAGTGACCTGCCTGTCACACGAGACTCTCAAACTGTGTTAAATTCACATTTTCACAATTTAACATTTAGAAATGTGCAAGTAAACACATAGCTATTAAAATCAGGTATAAATCAATCAATCAATCAATCAATCAATCAATCAATCAATCAATCAAGTAATCAATCAATCAATCAATCTATCTATCTATCTACCTATCTATCTATCTATCTATCTATCTATCTATCTATCTATCTATCTATCTATCTATCAATCAATCAAGCAACCAAGTAATCTATAAAGTGTTTGGTGAGCACTTGATTTTCATTAAAGAAAGCTTAAAAAGTTTGCTTTCATTTCAGTGTAAATTCATTTGTAGTCCACTGAATTCTGTAACTAGCATCTGTAGATACAGTACCAGTCAAAAGTTTGGGCATTCAGTGGATGTTCATGATTTAAAAATGTTCTGCATTGTAGATTAATACTAAAGTCATCCAAACTATGAATAAACACATAATTATTTAGTAAACAAACAAGTAAACAAAGCAGAACATGTTTATATTTGACATTCTTCACAGTAGGCACCTCTTGCTTAGATGCAGCTTTCTTGGCATTTTCTCAGTCAGCTTTATGAGGTAGTCACCTGGAATGGCTTTCAGTTAACAGCTGTGTCTTGTCAAGAGTTCATGACTTGCATTTATTGCCTCTTAATGTGTTTGAGACATCAGTTGTGTCTGTACTTTGAAGTAAAATCTAAAACATGTTTTGGTTTGTTTATCACTTTTAAGTTTACTACATGATTCATTATGTGTTCACTCAGAGTCTGGATGACGTCAGTGTTTATTTACAGTGTAGGAACAAATAAATAATAAATACATTGAATAAGAAGATGTGTCCACACTTCTGACTGGCACTGTAAGAGAGAGGAGAACCCTGTGAACTGGTTGCTGAGGTCTGATGGTGCTGTACAGGGTCTAAGTATAGACTCTACAGTGGTTTCTTCTCAAAGGAGCGTTTGTGGTCAGAACTGATGCTGAATTTCCACTCGAGAGCTCCTTCATCCTCAGTCACTGGTGATTGAAAGAAGCCGTTTGAGGGAAAAAGACGGGATTTGCATGCAATCGCGGTTTCCCTGATGCTAGAAGTTGGAAAAAGTGGGAACCAAAGAATTTATATTCTTATATACAAAGAAGTGGATGTCGAGTAATGAATACAAATGATTTTTAGTCCATTGTGAGTCAGTATGTACAGAACCAAACCTTAAACGAGAACTTTTAGTGTATGTTATTGTAACAAATATGCACTGAAGTTATATTCTGATTATATTCTGACTTTTTATGTCACTAAGGCCTATTATTCTGTGTCGACATCCTACAACATCCTACGCTCGACCTTTCCACTGGGAGGACAATCTCACACTGGACATTTTTCATTCCCCTCATTAGAAAGGAGAGTTTCGTGGTACTGTAACTACCATCACTGAATTAATTGGATTAATTAATGGGCTTTAGTTAAGTACAGTCTCTTTCCTAAATTTGGGCATGTGATGCCAGACTGCTCCCCTCTGTCTGCACTCGAGCCCTCACAGTGTTAACGTTCTGAGTGTGGTTCTAAAAAGAAAGTCTATTGTGATGCTGGAGGAAGAGAACATTTTTTCTCCTTTGAACTTCACATACCTCCCATTCCTGGTGCCCAGGCCCCCCCAACAGGGGATCGGCTCCAGACTCACTTCATGAACCCTTAATGAGCCTCATTCCACAGTTTTAGTACAGAACTGAAATAAAGTGAATATTATAAGAATATAATTATATAAATATAAATATAGCATCACCATATCTGACTGACAAATACGGTATTTATAGTAATGTCATCAACGACTTAGTATAATACTGTAATGTGGCTTTGACACAAGACAATGGTAATAATTTAAAGATGTCATTTATATATAAAACTTTAAAAATGAGTTGAAATGAAAGACTAGAGGTCAATTTTTTTTTACTTATTCATGTTACTTATAAGCAACACTGTAAAATAATGTACATCACAGCTTTACAATTAAATTATAACAATAAGTAAGAAAATGAAAATAAATGATATATTATAAAATATTTTCAGTGTTTTCAATGACAAAAGCAATTAATTCAATATAAACAAATTTAGAAATTAATGCAACACACTCAAAAAAAGTTGGGACAGAGGCTGAATTGGACCGGTCCTGGTTCCTGAGAGAAACATAATGTCCCAAGCGTTCCCAGTGCAGGATTACAAAGAATTTAGGTCTTTTAAAGATGAACTATGTCCACAGGTCGTTTGAGAGTCCGTTATGCTACCATGATGGACACAGAGATGTGGACTTGGTGGTACTTTGGAAAATCATTGTTACTTAATCACTAGATGATGAAATACAACCTCTGGGTCCAAACTCATCTAACATGGACTGAAAGACAAAGAAGATGCTTGTTTTGGGAAAAACTGACACTGGATTCTGTTAATGATGAAAAACCATTCAAACAGTTAAAACAGAAAATGCTAAAAACAAGGACCTGTCCAGGACTGGAGTTTGACACCCCTGCTCTAGACTCTTCTGGTCAGGAGCTAAAGGGGGCGGAGCCTCCTGAGAGTGAAAGGAAAAAGCAGATGAAACCAAAGAAGTAGCAGTTAAGCAGACCACAGGCTGTTATATTTTCCTTTAGTGTGTATGTATGTGTGTGTGTGTGTGTGTGTGTGTGTGTGTGTGTGTGTTAGTCATCACAGTGTGGTCAGGGCCTCTGTTTTCTGGCTTCTTCCATCTTAATTTTGGGAAAACCCAGCCTGGTGACCATAGAAAAATGTCGTAAAAGTGCATACACATGGGCGTTTCCATGGAAACAAAACTTTGGGTTAAACTGGGAAGATAAGTGACACCACATGTTCACACACTCCTCACTCTTCTGCCATACACACAGCACAGACCTGCAAAAAGTCTTACAACCTTATTCTGAGGCTGTAAAAAGTACAAGTAGTCTGTATGTTAATGAAAGACCACTAACGACCTTCACACAACATCATCATCTCTTCTCATATGATTTAAAGTAATGTGAGCTTATCCATTCGCTTCCAGTGTGAGCTCACAAATGAAAACGTTAGTGAAAAGGAGAAGGCTCAGGTTCAGTGTATATAAATAAAAAAAGGGTAAATTACAGTAGTTTATACTGTGTTTAAGGAATAGTGATTTTTTACTATTATTATGATTAACCATCATCATTACTTCTTACCATCACTACTATCACACCTGACCACTACAACACCCTTATAGGATGCTACGATGATTGTCTACCAAGAACTGGAAGCGTAAGTTCTGCAATAAAAACGTAATGCTGTGGTGCTCATTAGTGTTTACCTATGTAAGTACTACATCACTCATTCATTCAACTTCCTGACCAATCACTGACTACTACTCAACTTTACAAGGAAGCAATTCGCCTGTGCAGGTGCTGATGCATTGCCGTCATCCTCCTTCCTCCTCACCACCACCAGGTTTGCCCAGGTCCTGTTGCCCAGGGGGTGGCTCTAGACTGAATACTGCAGACCTGGGCTGCAGCCGGGGCCTTTTATCATTTTAATGAATAGTAATATAAACAAATATCCTAATAATTTGAGATTTCTGAGTTTCATGAGCTCTAAGTCATATTAATCAACATTAAAACAAATAATATGTCATGTTTATGTGTAATGACATAAAATATGTCAATTTACCTTTTTTAAATGAAGTTATGAACAACAATTAACTTTTTCACTATTTATTTATTTATTTATTCACACAGAGTTTTTGAATTATTGTTGTGTAGTCGTTGCCTAGTGAGGAAAACCAGACAATAAGCATTTGGTAACCAATTACCTCCTGAAGGGGTCTTTTATTAACACAGAGACCTTAGAGAGAGAACAGCTGGGGGTGGGGGGAGGGGCTAAAGTTTATAATCACTTGGGTCAGTTGTGGGTCGATGACATAATAGTTGTGGTTGTTTGTGCTGTTCTAGCTGCATGTAGCTTAATATTATTAATAAGACACTTTACATGACGTTATCACATCTGCACAGCCATGTTTGAAGTTCCCAAATGTGTTAAACTCAGTAAGTAAGTCGTATCAGTGCTTTAAAGTGTTTTCTCTACAGAGGAACTTTAGATATTTAGGAAAATCACTAACACCAAACTAGGCCTGTGTCTCCATCGATATTGGTAGCATTTTGAGAATGTTTCAATACTTTTAAACAATAGTCATCATGCTCTTCACCACACACTCCAAAAATCTTCATTTTCATTAAAAACTGTAAAAACTCAACCTTCCCAGAGCTCAGAGCTTCAAGCTGTGAACAAATCCACGTCGTTAAAAGTAAGCCTGGTTTAATTGCAGGAATCTTACGAGGCTCATTTAAGTTGAGAGGGAACCACGGAGAGTGGATTAAGAGGCTGTATTGAGACTGATACGCTTCCCAAATTCTCCGTGTATGAACAGAGAGCAGAAGCCTTTGAGCTCTTCAGTGAGATGAGTGTGTCGTGAGGGGGAGAGGTGCAGACACTGTTTAAATTCTGGAATGTTTAAGGAGGCTTGGGTGAGAGAGTTCAGGAGGTTAATGGTGTTATTTATCTCATGACACTGGAAGATAAGCATCACAGAGTTCAAAGGTCACGACCCGTCTACCTGTCTGTCTAATGTCTGCGTGTTTAATGAGACCACTGTGTGTCTTCTCGTAAACACTCAGATTAAATATCTCCAAAATGCCAAGATAGCCAGCGGAATTTTAACTCAGTAATGTAAAGCAGACGGGTGGCACGCAGAGTGGTGCTGTTAAAGAAATCTAGACGATGGAAAGAACTTGTGAGCTGGCTGTGCTAAATCAGTTTAGGGGAACCATGCATGTCTGCATGGATAGAAAGGCCATAGAGAAAGTTCTGCTTAATGCACTTCAGACATACAGCCACCACAGCTCTCAGCACTCACTGCTGGGTAATGCCCACCCTGAGCTCTCTGCCCACGACAAACGAGCCAGCAGTCCCTGCTGACCGAGAAGCCGCTGAGCAACTAGTCAGACCCAGTTTGATGTCTGCTGTCTCAGTGCCTGTGTCCTCCGCTCAGTCTGCAGCCTCACCTGAGTGGAGGCCTCTGTTTCAGTCCTGGCTCCAGACAGAGGCATCGTTCCAGTTCTGGCTTTAGATGTAGTCAGCGTTCAAGTTTTGTCTCCAGACGGAGCCTCTGTTCCAGTTCCAGCTCCAGACACAGCCCCCGTTCCAGTCCTGGCTCCAGACAGAGCCTCTATTCAAGTTCTGGCTCAACACAGAGCCTCTGTTCCAGTACTGGCTCCAGACACAGCCTCTATTCAAGTTCCAGCTCTAGAAGGAGCGTCCATTCCAGTCCTGGCTCCAGACAAAGCTCTGTTCAAGATCCGGCTCCAGGCAGAGCTTCTGTTCCAGTCCGGGCTCCAGACAGAACCCCTGTTCCAGTTCCTGTTCCACAGGGGACTGTGTTCAAGTTCTAGATCCATCATTGGTGGAAGCCTCTGTTCCTGTTTGGTTTGCACAATGGATAGATGTCCTCATCATTCCAGAAGCGATTGCTGCATTGACTAAACCATCACAGCAGGCTTGTCTAATACCACGGATGGTGTAGCAGTCAGTCCTGCCTTCCTAAACAAAGCTGAAGACACAGTCATCCTTGCTGCCACCATGTAGCTTCAATTCCAGTCCCTGGTAAAGTTTCAGTTCATGTAATCCTGAAGATATTTATGAAAAATATCCAGGTCTCTAATGATCCCCACAGCACCATCATAAAATGGAAACAACATAGTACCACAACAAACCTGCCAAGAGAGGGCTGCGTACCAAAACTGTCAGACCGGGTAAGGAGAGCATTAATCAGAGAGGCAGCAAAGAGAACAAAGCTAACCCTGAAGGAGCTGCAGAGTTCCCAAGCAGAGACTAAAGTATCTGTCCATATGACCACAATAAGCCGTACACTCCACAGAGCTGGACTTTATGAATGAACGGTCAGAAAAAAGCCTTTAATGACAGACTAAAATAGGAAGTCTCGTTTTGAGTTTGCCAGAAGGCGTGTGGAAGAATCTATAAAGATCTTCATAAACAATTGTAATGAGCTTATATACTCTCCACTAGAGTCCCGTCCCATCAAATTGGTACTTTTACAATGTTACTGTAAAGTGCTTAACATAATTCACCGTCTCATTAGCTTAACAAGGGCAGCAGTCTTCTCCTGTCCTTACTGAACGTTATCCGCTCTTTCATTGCCTTTTAAAGGACTTTATTCCTCTTCCACAATAAAAAACAAAGGAATTTGGGAGGTGACATATTTAGTTACCACTAAAGTGTAGCCAGAGGCTAATGCTAATGCCATTCCCTCAAAAACAAATACTTAGCTGGACGTTACTGCTGCAGTAAATATGAGATCTGTTAGTTTAGCAGCTTCCAACCGTGTTAGCATAAGCGAGGCATGAGGGAAATGTACGTTTATTTTAAAAACAGTGGGATTTAGAAAAAAATGACATGTAAGAGTATTTATACAGTCTAATACAGCTTCCTGCAGGAACTCTGATTATCATCCCTCCTCTCCAAAGCTCAACACTCAAGTGTTTACTAAACGTGTGAGTGACTAGCATCATGTTCACACTCTCACACTTTCACAGTTCACTGGAGAAAAGTCAGACCACGGCTCAGACACACACACACACACACACACACTACTACTACACACACACACACAACTACACACACATACACACTACTATTACTACTACACACACACACACATACACACTACTATTACTACTACACACACACACACACACACTACTACTACTATTACTACTACTACACACACACACATACACACTACTACACACATACACTACTACAACACACACACACTACTACAACACACACACATTACTACTACTACACACACACACACACACACTACTACACACACATACACACTACTACTACTATTACTACTACTACTACTACTACACACACACACACACACTACTACTATTACTACACGCACACACACACACACACACACACAACTACACACACATACACACTACTACTACTATTACTACTACTATCACTACACACACACTACACACACACACACACTACTACACACACACACACACACTACTACACACACATACACACTACTACACACATACACACTACTACTACTACTATTACTACTACTACTACACACACACACACACACACACACACTACTACACACACATACACACTACTACTACTATTACTACTACACACACAAAGTGTTGCTCTTTGTCATGCTGTCACAGGCAGGTCTGTATAAATCTGTAATCACATTTTAAACTACAAGTGTGAATTAGATCAGATTTGCAAAAAATGGATGTCATGTGGTTTTGACTGTTCAGACTACCAATCTGGATACAATCTACACCAGAGATCAGATCTGAACACAGCCTATAAGCTTTTTGAAGATGGGGATGATTATGAGTGGGACATTTGGCCAGGACATCAGTGTAACACTGCTAATCTTTTAGAGGAGACATCCTGGGATCTCAAAAGAGAGAACCACACAGTACAGTGTCCCCGGTACTGCGCTGGGATCCACACAGGAATACAGCTCCCTGCTGTCCACCGACACCACTTCCAGCAGTCACACAGGATGTCTCTTGGAAGTCTCCCATCCTGAGTACTAACCACACCCCAAACCTTCTTAGCTTCATTGGATTTGTATTCTAAGTTGTGCAGGTGCTATGAGTGCCAGGCACGGGCCAGAGGGGTATAAAGCCCCCCAGCACTGAGCTGTGTTCTCTGCTCCATCCAGTACTTTTGGGGAGCTGGGCATGAGGTGGTGGTGATCATCCAACATTCTGACCTCACCAGTGTTCTTATAGTTAAATACAATCAAATCATTCATCAAACATAACCCCGAGGTTCCTAACAACCTTTGATGGAGAGAGTAAGAGAGAGTCGATCGTCAAGGTGAGGTTGTGTTGAACTGTTTTGCGGGGAAGACCAGTAGTTCAGTCTTTGAGAGGTTAAGTTGTAGGTGGTGATCCTTCATCCATAAGGACATATCTGAGAGGCAGTGAGATATCCGCACCGAGATGGAAGAGTCATCATCATGCAGGAATGACAGATAGAGCTGAGTATCATCAGCAAAGCAATGGTAGGAAAAGCCATACGAGCGGATAACTGGTCCCAGTGAGGTGGTGTAAATGGAAAAAAGAAGGGGTCCCAGTACCGAGCCTTGGGGCACTCCGGTGGACAGTGAGTGCAAAGAGGACAGCTGCATAGCGTATCTGTTTATTTTATGCCCTTCTAAGGTCAATGAAACCATATCTTCTAATGATTTCCTCTTCTTACGACAGACGGGCTTTATATCAAATAACAAATAGTCTGCACACTTCATAAGACGATGTTTGGTATCAGCTTGACCTTATGTAGATGACATTTTTGTTTAAGGAGTTTTTTATGTCATGTCCTTGAACATCATGAAGAGTCGGTTGATAAGTGATGTGAAACACTTGTTCTTGTGCTGTCATTCAGTTTAAAAGCCTCGACTCCAGTCCTCTGCTGCTAAACACTCACATTATTGGAAAACGACCACAAGTGCACTTTTATACTGAAAGTAAAACTGTGGAAGAAAAAAAAGCAGAAGCTGTGTAGCTCAGAAGGGGGTTATTGTCCTTTCTCGACGGATCTAAAATGAACACGGCACCGCCGGCCAAGTCACACAGCAGGGACTTCAGGGTCAAATTGTAATAATGCCCCTGGATGACCAATACTTTGTCCTTCTCATTGGATGTTCTGATCTGGGGCCTGGTTAAGTTCAGATATGACCAAAAAAGGGATTTTTAGAGCTACTGAGAAGGTTCTCCCTCCCACCACTCTGTGGCAAAAGGAAATAACTGACTTGTTATGGAGCACAAGGGAGGAATGTTGCAAACACAGTGCGGTATTAACACAAATCCCTTAAGCAGAGCATGCCAAGTCTACGGGATACAGAGAATGTAATCCCTGAGAAGAGGACAACACAGCCTATCCCTGTTACCTAGCAGAGGGTGGAGGACAAATCATCCGTGTGACATCAAAATGTTTGGGTGGTCCAAAGTGATTAGAGTGGCTAACATGCTGCAAGTTGTATCTAGTCATGATGGTCTCCGGTAACCATCACAGGTGTGCCTCAAACGTGTAAACATTATATATATAATGGCCTCACAGGTAAAACAACCAATTAGGGTGTGTAATGGTGTCCTTATCCACTGCTAATGGTTTTCAGCTCTGTAATGTGCATTTTTAAAGACAACAGTATGTCACAGTGTCTGAAACCAAGCCAAGACATGTTCAGAGTCTAAAGTCTGAGGTTTAGAACTGGAGCTGAGAGATGAGAGATGTCGTGTAAATAACTGTCCACATGCATCACCAACACAAATTACACCCAGATCTTAATTAAGGCCTCACAGTCAAAGTCATCGAGGACACATTATGACTTACACTGAACTGTAAAGCATGTTTACTGTCATTAGACATACTGCCTACATTACTTGTCAGTCCGTGTATACTGTGTATGTTTTTATATTGTCTGTTTATTCTTTGTAATTATATGTAGTAGTAATTTTGTGTATCAACATACTTGGCAAATAAATCTGTTTCTGATGACAATCTGTAATGTTTAATTCATTTTTAAGTCATAAGTCTGAATACAATCAGATGTGCACAGATCCATCTCAGTCTGGACACTCAAATCGGATTTTTAAGTGCCTTTCGTGTCACTCACAGCACATCAAACGTCGACCACGTCAAATCCAGAGTGATGCAAGTGTATGAATCCAAGAAGCAGGTCCCAGGTTGCCAGGTCCCAGAAAACTCTCCAGGCCACTGTCTAAAAAAAGCCACCCTACACAAACATTACATTACATTACATTACATTGCATTTATCCAAAGCGACTTACAATAGTGGGAAAGTACAAATGCGAAAATACTAGAGTTGTACAAACATAAAACCCAAAATCTAAAGAGTCTAATCACAGACGTTTGGGGAAGTTATAGCTGCTTTTTTTAAACTACTCTTAAATCTTATTTTAGTTTTTTTTTGTTTTTTTGTTTTTTCATGTAAAGCATATGTATACATGTATGTATGTATGCATTATTATTATTATTATTATTATTATATTAAATATAATATATTATTATATATTAAAGCTTTTTAGTCATTAAAATATAACACTTTCCCTTCTACTCTGCTGTAATCTAATATTTTCAGAAATGGAAAGTAGTCCAAAATCCACCAACCTGGCAACCCTGAAGCCACATCACCAGCGTGGCTGTAGTTACTGATGCATAGGTCGTTAGCACAGTAACCAAAGCAGATGGTTTGTGATGTCTGGACGGGCAAATCAGATCTGATCTCTTACTAATAACAGTGTGAACAGTCATCTCAGCAGATCTGAGGTTTCAGAGAGTTGAGAGACGTTTCCATGATCATCTGAACATCTGGGCTACTTAGGTGACTATTGAGTTCTGGTGTTTGTTAGCCTTGCAGCTCCAGTTTCTAAACAAAGTGTAGTGGAAAGTGCCATCCTCTGCCAGCGCACTGAACTGCAACAGATGATGGTTTGTAACTTTAAAGCTTGCAGGCTGACTCAGGTGTGTTGTCTGATCAAGCCGTATGTGTGTGTGTGTGTTTGTTTATGTGGTAGTGAGGAAATAATCCCAGAAATCGTTATCAGTGGTGAATCCCACTGATTTATTCAGTTAACAGCTTATTTTGTAACTGAGCTTTTGTTCTTGTTTAAAGGCATGAAAGACACCGTGTGGGTGTCCCGCATGTCTGTTTACTGAGAAGAGAGATTTCCTCAGTGTTGACTGACTCAAAAGCTGTGTTCAGGCAGCACAAATCTGATTTCTCGTCTATCTAGATTGTATCCAGATTGATTTTTGGAAGTCCGGACATCCCAAAAGCACATGATTTTTGCTAATCTGATCTAAGCCACACGTGGAGGAGGTTTGAAAAGTGATGACAGATGTACAGATCTGTGTCAGTCCGGACGCTCTGGCCGCTCAAATCGGATTTTTAGGTGCCTTTCATGTCACAATGCAACAAAGAACAACACGTCAAATCCCGAGTGATAAAAGTCACTCACAGGTTGCCAGGTTCTGAAAAACTCTCCAGCCCTCTTTTTGTCCAATCCTACACAAGCTTACATCTAGTCTAATCTAGACTCTAATCACATACGTTTGAGGAAGCTATAATTGCTTTTTTACTCTTAAATATTAATTTAATATTTTTAATTCATTTTCTACATAATTGTAAACTTTCTTAGTAATTAAACACAAAAATTTTCATTCCACTCTGCTCTAATGTATATTTTCAGATCCTCCACTGAATCTTCTAATATTAGAAAGTCCGTCCATTCATTACCTTATCTGCTTAATCCTAATCAGGGTCGCGGTTATTCCCCTGCCCCCTCACCCAGTGATGGCATAGTTACATTGAAAAAGTAATCTGATTACTGATTACTTTTAAAAGGAGTAACTTAGTTACTTTATTGATTACTTGATTTTTAAAAGTAACTAAGTTAGATTACAGGTTACTTTATTAGTTACATTCAACAGCTGCAGACACCCCCCGCCACCTCTACATATAAAATGACAACCAGTTTTGCCAATACTCACTTTATTGGAAATGCATTTTTAACAGCATGATTACTGGATTGGAAATAACTCGTTAAATTACTCGTTACTGGAAAAAATGGTCAGATAAGTAACTAAGTAACGCATTACTGACATCACTGCCCTCACCAGGTGCAGGGTTAGGGTATTACATAGTATCCTAGCCACGCCCAGGACAATTTAGAGTACGCAATTCATCTGACTTCCATGTTTTTGGACTGTGGGAGGAAACCCACGCAGACATTTATCTTACTCTCAAAAAAAAAAAAAAAAAAAAAAAAAAAAAAAAAAAAATTAACCTAAACAAAGTTGGACTTTGTGGACTTCTTCCTAGGTGAGCGCCGTAATTGGCTGCCCTCCTGGCAAATGCAAATGCAAATGTTGGGGCCTCTGTTTTGTTGTACTTGTACTTGTACTTGCACAATGACAAATAAACATTATCTTATCTTACATGGAGAGAACATGGAAACTCCACCCAGATGGGTAACCCAAGACTTCAGCACTGAGAGGTCAGCATGCTAACTTTTAAGCCACCGTGCCACCCTATATTAGAAACCCTACCCTATAACGTCTCCAGCTCAGTTTGTTCTAATGTGTTACTATAAGAGTTTTTGGTGATCATGGTACATTTTAAAGTAGTCCAAACACTGCAAACCTGGCAACCCTGAAGCCACGTCACCAGTGTAGCTGTAGTTACTGACGCCTACTTTGTTACCACAACAACCAAGCAGATGGTTTGTGAAGTCTGGACGGGCAAATCAGACCTGATCTCTTACTAATAACAGTGTGAACAGTCATCTCAGCAGATCTGACCTGAGAGACTATTTTACCTGCAGTGTGAACACAGACGCTGACTCGGTCACCTGATAGTAGTGAGTGTGTGTTCGTATCTGTGTGATACTCTGAAGGTTATTTCCACTGACTGTTACTCTCTGGTGAAGCTTTTCTGATCCTATCACAGCTTTATTTTCACTTGGCTGTTGTACAAAAGAAAGTTGAATTCCTCTGAATTAAGGCTTGCATAACCGGACAGAAGGGACTTTTCCCATGTCCTCTCTGTGCCATTCACAAGGCAGAGGGAGGCCTGATGGAACAGCGATATTTTAGCAAGTATTAAACAAGACAGACTTACAGGAATCAGTGTTCACTTTGGCATGGGTCCTTCTGCCGTTAATAACAGCCAAATTTGGTCTGTTTCTGGCATATTACGCTAAAAGTTGCGAGATAGTAGTTTTGGCAGGCTGTGATGTACACAGGATAAGGTAAAAAAAACCTCTGGGTCATTGTACCTTATCTTGTTCCCGATGTACCACACACACATCACATGAGAGTAAAGTTGTGATACTAATCCTTACAGAGAGCACCATCCATGATATGAACTTAAAGGGAAAGGTCAAATTTTAACTTAGGACCATTTCTAGATCTGGATTATCGATAGTGTCCCACATGCTGTAATAATAGTTATAAAATACAGACAAATACCACCAAGTTCACAGTGTCTGTATGCTAACTAGGGTTGCCATGATTAGTCGATTAGTCACGATTATGTCGACTATTAAAATGCGTCGGTTTTTTTTTGTTTTTTTTTACTCTCTTTTTCTCTCCAAACTGCTGCGTCTGCCTTTCTGTCCTTGACGCACATGTGCAGTAGTGGTAACCGGGGTAGTCCGTGGATGACGTCACAGGACGTTATACAGACAGGCTCATCATGGCTACCCGGCAACGGAGCTCAAAAGAGTGGGATCATTTTAAGAAAATGAAA
>BRDA01071879.1:1831-19185 GCA_036984385.1 Crenuchus spilurus | reverse complement strand
CTAGTAATTTGTGCAGTTACTCACACGTTTTTGCTTGATTCAATGTGACACCACATAAAAACTTTCATAAATGTATTTCTGAACATTCAGTAATGCCCTAACATGATTTCCATCCAATCGTCTTTACCACAGAATATTTCACCAAAACATGAAATTGGCAGGTGACAATAACACCTCGTATTATTGTAACCCCGTAGCAATGAATAGATTTTTAGTCTGTTAGGGTCTGAAACGGAATCATTCTGAACAAGAAAACATGAAATAGATGAATAAGAAGTCCTATATCACTGGTTTTTAAATAGAGCAATAATAAGCGCTTACTGATCTGAAATGAGGTCTGAATGAGCTTGTAAACTTGCTCTGCATATCCACAGTACATCCAGTACAGAGCTCAGCCTGGAACTGTGTGTGTGTGTGTGTGTGTGTGTGTGTGTGTGTGTGTGTGTGTGTGTGTGTGTGTGTGTGTGTGTGTGTGTGTGTGTGTGTGTAGGTAAATAGAGATAGAAAGAGACTCCTGCACAGCACCATACACTTCCAATATCCCCACATATTGTAAACAGTTAGATTTGTACTATATGTTCAAGCATTCCTCATTACTGTATCTAAAGCACTGATGTGAGAAATAGTTCTACTGATGCACAGTGCTGAGGTAGCACTGATGCTATTGTTAATAACATGAAAGGACACGCTAAGAGCCAATGCTGATTTGTTTAATCTTAGCTTTCTATTGATGCACCACTGTCTGCTATTACGATGTTGGCAGATGAAAACGCGCCTCTCTACCCACAGTTTTGACCTGAGATCCCCTCATCATATTCATGGTGGGTCTGTGTACTCCTACCTTTTATTTTCACTCAGTAGTTGCGTATGTGTGTGTGTGTGTGTACGTGTGTGTGTATCCCCCAACATATCGATGTAAGCTGGGCCTAATCCTTCCAGTCTGACGGCTTCAATGACAGAGGCACAGCATCAGATAAGGGGTCATTGAACTGCAGCCGCCGTCTCTTCATTCAGAATGAATGGGGTGCACAAAGAGTGCACCTTCACCATGAGACACACAGCTCTACTCATAATGAAAACCTAATGCATTTTGGGATCCTGCCTCCATCGCTTTTGTGGCAAATATTGAGCCGTGGTATTGTGGAGTGACATACTAGATTTGTACTTCAATAGTGAAGGCGAGAAAAAAATGAAAACATTTTCAATATACTGATAAACCCAGAGAAATAATATGGTTTCCAGCATCACAGCCAACAAGAAGGATTTTTTTTGAGAGTGAGTCTATGTCCACCACTAGCCTACATGAGCACTGTCCTTTATGTGAAGTACTATATAGGTGTGATAGACACATACCTCTGTGGTTAAAGTTCACTCTATATCCACCCAATTTTCATGTAAAGCTTCTGAAGCTGTTGGTTCTAACATAGCATGTGTGCAGCTTCCTGTTAAATACAAAAAAACATAGCAAAGGTATGGCATCCCTTAGATGTTCAACCAGTTTTTTTTTTTTTGTTTGTTTGTTTTTTTACTTTTTAGCAAATAAACCATCCATCCAAACATATGCCAGGTCACAGTTGGTCCCCTAACTCCTGACTGGGTGCAAGGTAATACACTATCCCAACTGAGCCTAGAACAGTGTGCCAATCTATCACTGGGTGCAGACACAATTTAGAGTACCCAATCCACCTGACCTCCATGTTATTGGACTGTGGGAGGGACCCGGAGACCCCAGAGGAAACCCACGCAGTCACAGGGAGAACATGAAAAATCCATTCAGATGGGGACTCGAACACAAGACCTCAGTGCTGAGAGGCTAGTATGCTAGTCACCAAGCCACCGTGCCGCCCCACAAATAAACCAATCAAACAGTTTAATAGCTGAACATTCTGGTTCCCTGAAACATACACAATATTATACTGTAGTTAATGCCATATTTTGCATAAATGCACCCATATAAAAAGTGCAATATTCAAAAAACTTAAAAAAAAAAAAAAAAACGTGCAATTTCAACAATGCAAGTGCAATAAAAATCTGTATAAAGTGTAAATTGTAAATTGTAAATATCCTCTGCACCTTTTTATTTTTTTATTTTTATTATTATATTATTGTTATTGCAATAGAGTAAATGTTAGATTTTTTTATCCTTCCTTGTATGTTTGCACTGAAAAAAGGAGTGGCTTTCAATCTCATTGTACAGATGTATAGTGACAATAAAGGCATTCTATTCTATTCTATTCTATTTTAGTCAAGTAGAATAAAAAGTTGCTCCTTTGCTCATTATAGAGGTTCACTGGTTCCCTGTGGCTCATTGATTGCTCTGTAGCTCTCACTGGAGTTCACCCGAGTGGCTCAGCAGGCTAAGACCCTGACATGATGACCAGAGGATCGCGAGTTTGAATCCCGGTCATACTGTTTGCCATCAACAGCCGGGACCCAAGAGAGCAAAATTGGCAGTGCTCTCTCTGGGTGGGTAGATGGCGCTCTCACTCTCTATCACTCACACATTGTAATGTCTGCTGGCTCAGGTGTGTACTGATTGGTCCATTCAGAGCTGGGAACCCTGAGCTTTCCTCCGAGCATGTTGGCTCCCCAGTGACGGTGTATCAGCAGTATTTTGAAAAGAGGTGGTGGACTGTGTATACACTACATACATGTTCTTCAAATGTCTTCAGTATTCGATTTTATTTTTTATATCATTCAATATAAATATAAAGTACTAGACGAATGTGTGGCTACACATAAGAGCCTTAAACTGGTTCATTTTCCCTGATGTATCTTTATACAGCCTCTGCATTCTCTCAGTTGTGTGAGGAGCTACTAGAGATGCTTTTCCAAAAAGACTAAAGAAAATACAAATATGCTGACAAATGTCTTTGTAGCAGCATTTAATGACTTAATGTGATTTAGATTGACTTAAAGGCAAAAGGTCTTTAAGATTAGGCATGCCCGGCAGCGTGTGTACAGTCCCTTACGTTGTTGGAACATTTTGATATTTTCCTATGAAAAATCACATCAGACATCAAAACTCAAAGAAGCTCAACAGGAAAGTGTGCGCTTGGTATGTGGCATAAATGAAAGATGTAAATGATGAGATTTGGTTGTAGTTGTGAGCTCCCTGACTGCGAAACATCATCTTATTTACTCATGCATTGAGTCACTCGGTATGGAGCCTAACAATCAGTGGCTCTGGAGTGCGGCCTGAGGGAACGTCTCACACCAGGCCTTCTTCTAGCCTCTCTCAATCAAGCTTACAGAGGAAAAAAGGTCATTTCAATGCTATTGGCATACATTTTCCTAGAAAGTGCGTGAGTGAAACAATAAAAATTAACTGCATGGCCTATGACAGGGCAGGTTGCTATGGTTGGGTTCAAAATGATCGAAATATAGACGAGCCTATTTCCTTGGAATTGATCTACCTATTGAGTCATATATAATTAATGATATTGAAATTGATCGTTGAGCTGAAAGGTGCATGAAAACATTGTACAATATTAAATATCAAAAGGATGTTGCAATGTATGTGTGCATGACAATCCTGGTAAAGTGACCAATAAATGCAGTTCTTCTGGATACAAAATATGTTCTTTAGAGCAATGCTCACTAACCATGCTTCTGGAGATGTACCTTCCTACATAGTTTAGCCTCACGCCTTATCAATCGCACTTGATCCATCTAATTAGAAGTTCTTGATTAGCTGAACAAGGTGTGTTAAAGTTGGGTTGGAGGGCCTTGAGTGGCTCAACACTCAACACTATGACCAGAGGATCGTGAGTTCGAATCCCAGTCATTGCTGTTTGCCATCAACAGCCGGGGCCCAAGAAAGCAAAAATTGGCAGTGCTCTCTCTGGGTGGTCTCTCTCTCCCTATCACTCACTCATTGCAATGTCCGCTGGCTCAGGCATCTACTGATTGGTCCATTCAGAGCTGGGAACCCTGAGCTTTCCTCCAAGCGCGTCGGCTCCCCAGTGATGGTGTATCAGCGGTAGTTAGAAAAGAGGCGGTGGCCACATCACACGCAGCGGAGGAGGCTTGTGCATATGTCTTCACCTTCCTAGAGTCAGGGACAGTGCAAAAGTGATGGATCCCCCTAGTGGATGGGATGGGTTAATTGGCTACTACCACATTGGAAAAGGGATAAAATTGGCAAAAAATATATTTTAAAAAATTGGGTCAGAGGGGAAACCAACATCCAGGAGGAGGATGGGTGGCGACAGTTTTAGAGTCATATGTTTCTAAATAAGACAAATGAAGAACATCTGAATAATAAAAAAATTCCATGTCACTTAAAGAACCTTGCCTCCAAGTTAAGAACCACTTACAAACTTTTATTTTTAAAGAATGTACAGTAGGCAAATGAAAATACAGGCTAATGCAAGCATGTCATTACAACCTGACATTAGCATGCTCAGTGAGGAAGGAACGTTCTATATTTCTCGGTTCCCTGTGTTGCCTTTTCATCATTAAGACTCAGTTATCATTAAGAGCAATTTAACCGTTAGGGGGGAGGATAATGAGAATTGCTCAGAACAAAGCCGAGCCGATGAGATGTGCAGAGACTTCTTTTGTTCGGTGTGTTGGATGACAGAGTAATGGCGAGAGGAGCGGTGAGGCGCCCAATAGAAAGTCGCTCACTGAACAGATGATTTCTTGCCATACAGGATAATCACGGCATACAGAGGCTACCAACCTCTCCGCTGCACGATCAAGGTCAAAACAAATTCCTGAAAGGTGGGAATTCAGTTGCAAAACATTCATGGATCCTTTGAGATGTGTGGAGCCTTTCTTTTCTTCACACATCTATTGCATTTCTTTTTTTTCTCCCTCAAACAGGAGAGCGGTTTTCTTCTCATGAGCCCAAAACTTGCCTAGAAATATAATATTGCTAATATATCACAATGTTTTAGTTAATTTTATATATAATTTCAGTGACAGATGTTCTTAACATTGTATGAACATTTTATGATGAATGGAATGTTTTTTAAAATCATGTTACATTAATAAACATTAATGTTAAGAATGTTTTTCTGTTATCTATATTAAAAAAGAAGAGAATTCACGGGTTCTTCTTTAAAGAAAATTTGTACATACAGTTATGACAATTCAAAGACCCACTGAAATTCTGTGATGGTCCTTGGGTTTTAGAAAATGTTTCTTTTTATGTGTGGCATTTTAATTAAACCAGACTTGCCTCCACAACGTTATGATGGCCTGATGTTATAATGCATATATTATTATTATTATTATTATTATTATTATTATTATTATTATTATTATTATTAATGTTACAACAATGATTACTACTAGCACTAGTTACTGCTACTATAAGTAACACTAGTTGTAGAAGTAGGTCTTTGATGATTATCACGGTGCATAATTTTTATGATGGACATCATGAACACTTATCAACCATAACATTAAAACACATTCTGAATCTACACTCATTGTCAATTTTATCAGCTCCACTGGCCATACCGTGGTGCTTAAACGACTGTGAACCATTTACAATTGTTTATTAATTTTTTTGAGACAAAAAAATTTAAAATAAAATAATAATAATAATAATAATAATAATAATAATAATAAATTTTATTTGTAATGCACTTTACATTTGAAACAAACCTCAAAGTGTCACATGGTAAAATACAAAATAAAAGTACATGATAAAATATATGGTGGAATATATGGTCAAAAACAATAAAAAAATTTAAAATAGTTTTAAACATCCACCTCTTGCTACAAAAGGACCACATAAAAGTCCATAAGGTTCTACATTTAAAAGCTTAGGATTTAAAAAGCTAATTACGAGCTATAAAATTTCCTAAAAAGAAAGGTTTTAAGGCCTTTTTTAAAACTTTCTATATAAAAAATATACTTAGTAATTTATTTATTGAGGAAAATGATCCAATATGACGTATTTGTGAGAGGTAAAAGTATGTGAACCTCTGCTTTCAGTATCTGGTGTGACCCCCCTTTACAGCAATAACTGTAACTAAACGTTTCTGTAACTGTTCTTTAAACGTTCTTTGGTAGAACGACTTGTGTTTTTAGGGTCGTTGTCTTGCTGCATGACCCACCTTCTTTTGAGATTCAGTTCATGGACAGATGTCCTGACATTTTCTTTAGAATTCTCTGATATAATTCACAATTCATTGTTCCATCAGTGATGACAAGCCGTCCTGACCCAGATGCAGCAAAACAGGCTCAACCCATGACCGCTCTGGGTTAGTCCTGTGGAGGTTCTAATCATTGAAGGACAGGGTGAAATGAGGATAATAAAGTATACAGAGAAACAAATGGACTACATTCTGTACCTGTAGAACTATAAAGTGCACCTGTATGGTCAGTAGAGATGACACAATAGATAATCAGTGTAGATAAAACTGTTAAAATATATACAGTGGTAACCCTACTTACGAGCATCCCTACTGAGTTTTCCAGGTCTCGGAGATCTCGGAATATTTTTGTTCCAGGTAGCGTAAATTAGTTCAAGTATGCCAACCGCTAGGGGCGCAGCGGTCGTAGCATCCCCTAGATGCTAGCATAGAAGAAGAAGTCTGTCATTACCTTTGACCGCTGTCCAGTGAAAGTGAAAGTGCTAGTGAAAGCGATGCAAAGGTAGCAAAAGGTAGTGAACAAGAAAGTTAGATACATTTTACTTTTACTTTTCATATGATAAGTGTAACCATGCCATACACGTACGCCCGTCCTCCTGTCCTCCTTAGCCGCCAGCCTACACGAGCGCCGTCGTCTCGTTTATGTTTTAAAAACCCATATAAACACATTATTTACATATTAAAGTATACTGTATATTGGCCGGCTGACACGGATTAATCAGTTTTACATGTATTCTTATGGGGAAAATGCATCCAGCTAACGAGCAAACCAGCTAACGAGCAAACCAGCTAACGAGCAAACCGGCTAATGAGCTCGGCTCCTGCATGGATTAAACTCGTAAGTAGGGTTACCACTGTACTATATTGCCTTCACATTCTAATTTTTGGATACATAAGTATACCTAAATAGAAACCTTTTTATTTCTGAGAAACTGAGTTTTTTTATATTGTGGAAGAAGGAGAAGAAATGAAGGTGCTATGTTGTATTCGACAATTTGAACATATCAATCAAGGCTAACCCAGCTAGCCTGCTACTGCTAAAAGTATGACTTCAGGCATTTCTGAATCTTTTCTTTTTCTTTGGTTTTATTGAATGGTGGCAGGGCCTAGGATTGTTTACGCTGACCAGAGCAATTAGAACGGGCGGCTTGAGTGAGATAAATGTTTTGGTTTCACGGGCAGCAGAAAGCGATGAAAAAGGCAGCTCAGCTTCAGACGTGCAATCACTGAGCTGAAACTTTGCTCACAGATCGATATGTTCAAGCTCGAGGGCCTCTGAGCTACAGTGGGAGCAACCACGAATGCAAAACCAGCCAAAAGCAGTTAAAAACAAAAGTGTTAATCTATTCTCCCTGTTCAGATATTCAATGTTTGTGCAGCTTGCTTTTATCTCAGATGATGTATGCAGCCTAGTTCTTGTTTAAGGATTAACCTGTTGGTTAAATGTACTATTTTTGCTCTTTAAAGCCTCTTTGTAGTCTCCAGCATTAAGAAAGTTAACATCTCAACCTAAGGCAACGTATACTAGATCTGAATTCTCTATGTTATAAAGAACTACAAAAGCAACGTATGCTCGCATGCTTTTGGCAGTGATTCTCACCCCCCCACACCTCCACCATCTTTTACTGTGTTCCAGCAGACACCAGGATGGAGAAGTGAACCCTACAGCATGCCTTCTGCTAGACTTCCTCACTTTGCTCACCATTCTCTCTAATTAATAAGGAACCCTGGGATTACAGAAATGTTAGATTGCATAGTTACTGGGGAAAACTAATGTTGCATTGGTCCAAAACCCTGAGGGAGGTTGAAAAACTAGGACAATATCCAATTTGGGGCTTCCAAAAACCCTCTGTTTCCCTGGGGAGAAACCGTGTCCTCCGTAAGTATTGGGACATAAAAGTCAAAAATTATTTTTGCAGTAAATTGAAGCATGGCTAATTACAAAAATGAGCTATTATTAAAAAAATAATACAAGTTATGATCTCAAAAGAAATTACATTCTCAATATTTTTTTTTTTCCATGTCAGTATTTTCATCTTTAACCCTTAAACGTCAAAATTATCGCTTTTCAGTGATGTACAGTAAGCATGTGTGTATTTCAGTATTATTTCTCAATGATGAATACGACGAAATTCATGACCGTGAAAACCACTTCAGTAAAATTTCCTTTTTTTCAGTGAAATATATAATTTGCTGCCAAATGTTGTAAAAAATCTAAATTTTATTACTTTGTACCATAACTGCAGGTTGTGAAACATTTTGCGCTCACGTAGCCATGAAGGTGAAACATTGAACTAGGTGGGAGCTCATGAAATTTTGACACCAAAGCCAAACTAACACACAGTGTTTCGAGCTTGAGAGAGCTGTGCTTCTCTGAAACATGATGCTAGTCGATAAGTAGCCAGCAGGTAGCCAGCAGGCTTCTTGAGAAGAATTTTCTGCCAGTTGTTGGTATAAAGTACGCTGGGTTGAAGAAAAGCACTATACTGTGAAAAAGATGTTTGCGGGGTTGAAGACTGTACTCATAAGTGAAAGTGACACATTGATCACTGGGCTTGCATACAGTGGAGTTTGACCTCCATGTTTAAGACATCTGTGCAATGATACACTCATACATACAAATTAGTGCAGGGGTTCTCAACAGGTTTCAGCCCGGGATCCACATTTTCTCATGGTCATTAAGTCAGGACGAGAAGAGTATCCAGCAGTGTTGCCAGATCTCACAATAGAAACAAGCAAACAGCTCTATGAAAACAAGCCCAAAACCACCACATTCTGTAAAACAGAGGCAGCTTTAAAACAGTATATAGGTAAACATTTAATCTGACATTATACATAAACAAGCTACGTATGTGGCTATTTTTAGCTCATTTCTTTGTTTTGTGTAATTGTGTTTTGGGGCACTGAAACCCATGTTTGTTGACCTTAGTGTGCAGATTTTTTGTGCTTCTCGTCTTTTGCTTTGTTATGGGGAGCTGGGAGATAATCAAAGAGTTTCACTCGGAAAGAAAGTCAAGCCCAAATAAGCAACTTCACGTTCAAAAACAAGCTAAAAAAAATGCAACTTGTGCAAAATGCAAAATGTATTTATTTTTTACAATCTGTCCTTGACCCGCCCAGAACGTGTCCGCGACCCATTTTTGGGTCGTGACCCACCAGATGAGAATCGCTGAATTAGTGAACATTTTAGGTACAGTAAGTGAACTCACCCAGAGTGGTGGGCAGCCCTTATCAAAGGCCTGTGAGCAGTGAGGGGATCAAACTGGTGACTTTCCAGTCAACCCTCAAGCTGTCCCCAAATTCATATTGTATGTGATTAACAAGTTTTATTTAGCAACTGCCATGAAATGAAGCACTTCCAT
Source organism: Crenuchus spilurus (assembly GCA_036984385.1). NCBI lineage: Eukaryota > Metazoa > Chordata > Actinopteri > Characiformes > Crenuchidae > Crenuchus > Crenuchus spilurus. The sequence goes on along the minus strand of BRDA01071879.1, from coordinate 9,710 downwards.
GAAATCCATGAAATCCATAAAAACTGTGATATTTGAGATACTAGGTCTGTGAAATGATGGAAAATTGCCTGTAAATTGTTTAGAGCCCTACTCATTATCAATTGAAAGTACAGATTTTAAGTAGAAGGAAAAAAATATATAATTTTTTCTTTATTTTTGTCATGTTTTTGTGTTGTGTGTTGTTTTATAACAAGAAAAATAAACAGAAAAAAGTCAGAAGTGTTGGGTAACTAAATATGAAATCACATAGTTACCCTTAAGAGTTATCAGTATTTTGTAACAAGGATAACTCAACCACTAAGCTTTAAAACAACATGTTTTCATGGATGCTGAGTTGGAATTGCACTCTATTAATAGTGACATTCAACAAAAAAGCATTAACTCTGCTATTCAACAAGTCATTGTATATGTAACACAGTGAAGAAAAGAACAAAGTAGCTTTTGTTGTTGTTTCAGTTTGTGAATACTAACTGACCTGCATTCCCCCTCTGTGTCCCACTCTTCTCCCAAATTCCCTGTCTTCTATTCTGTGCACAGACAGTTCTTTCATGATGCAGACAGCAATGGAAGGTCCTGACCCCACTTCCCCATCCTTCGTCTCCTCCATGTACCATGCTTGGCTTACCTTCACTGGGATTATTGTAATACTGCTAGTAGTAGCTGTGTCGCTTTGATGTAATAACTGTGTGCACCTTCAGGCCAGAACAGAATCACAACTGATGGAACTCAGAGCAGACCAACGGCTGGTGGAACATTTCAAGATCTCTAATATTCCACTGTCTGCTATAAACAATCAAAGAAGATTAGACTCTGCTTGAAAAGAAATGTCAAAAGATGTGGACATTATTCTGCTTTGTGCTTCTGATTATTCTTTGCCTGTACCATGAGAGTCCAAGTGTAATAGTGTTACTGCAGTATTAGGGTTGAGTGACTACACCACTATCTGTATCTGTATCTGTTCAACCATCTAAATTATCTGTATCCATATCTGTACTCGTAGGCCTAAACTGGAATTGGTGTGGTTTAACATTATTTTAAGTCTGAAATTAATATGGATTGATCAGAAGTTGCTATATGTATTGTGCATTTGAAAACTATTTACATATATTTATTTAAACTATTTATATAAACAACTGGAGTGGAGGCAGTGACCAACGCCACATGAGCCATTTTCAGCTCTGTCTTGTCAAATGCACCACGTACATTATAGAAACAGTTCACCAAGTAACTTTAAATATCATACAAACCAAAATAGAGGCAAGCTGAAGAAAACCTAAGGAGTAATGAAGAGAGCAACGTGAGCTAGAGTAAAGCCAAGCACAGAGAGATCAGTCAGTCACTGTCTGTGCCTGTGTGACTGGCCAATCACAGATCGTGAAGACAGTCAGTTACCCAATGAGGATTTTCCTTCAGCACGAGCACGGATATTGACAATTTTTACTCATGTAAAAGTATCATGCTCGTACTTGTCAAACATGCTTTATCCATACCGGATACTCATCTGAAACAAGTATCTGGCTCAACCTTATGCAGTATTGCAGTAACCTGCCTTTGCACACAAAAATAAACATAAATGATAAAATATTGTACAGTAAATATGACAAAACAACTGTTGACATTTTATAATATGTAACTCATGAAATGTGCTTAAAATATTGCTCTTTTACTCATGTTTGGATAATTTCAAATAGGACTATGCAGTGACCATGAAATTGTAGGTTGTTATTGTAATTTTGACCTCTGTAGTATAGGCTTTAGCACAGATACTTAGGCCCCACCAGAAGTTAGTACACATTTTGCACAAGGAATCAATGGATATTTTAATATATATAAATTAGAAAGAAAAACTGTCCATAAAAAAGTTCAATAAACTGTTAATCACTAGAATATGAGTCACATGTAAGCATTTATTAAACTACAGTATGCCATAATGCTAACTCAAAGCATCATATTCCTACATCCCATGATGCCTTGCACAAAATATGCTGGAGAGTAAATAGCTCTGCAAAAGCCTGGAAACTCACTGTGAACAAGTTGTTGGAGAAACCAAAACAGAGCTAAAAATGTCTTTTGTGGATTTTGTCATATCATCAAAATGGTTAGAAATCTTCAGAAGTAAAAGTGATGAAAAAGGTGATGACCATAAACTGTTGAGCCATAGTGTATATAATAATTCTCATTGAGCATAAAGTCAAAGTTTATTACTTTATTTCAAAGACATTTTACAACTTAACAATTAAAACTTGTAAATAATTAATTACTTGGATGGACCAATTATTGGAAAGGTTTTAAACTATACTTTTACATTAAGTTTTAATTTTAACACTATATAAAAATATCTGCCACATTCACACATTTACCTGATTTATCTAATAAGGGTTATTTAAAAAAAACTAAAAAGAAAACATCCACTGACAGGATGTTTAGGGAACCAGGAGTGGTTTATCTCTAATAGTTAAAAAAGAAGAAAGATATGAATAATTTATTTAATTAATATTATTGTTTTACAGAAATGTGGAAGAAGACAGAATGTCAGTGTATTTCAGGTGAATCGGTTTGTGTTGTTTATAGTTCTATTCTCAGGACAGGATTGACCTTGAGGTTTGACAGTGGGCCCAGGACATCAATCATGTGTGAGAACACTTCTGTCTGGTCATTCACAGAGGGAGCTCAAGGAGCAAGATACTCTCACAGCTGCCACACGATCATCACGCCCAAACTCTAGCTGTCAAATCATGTCAGCATCCAGTTAGCCACCTTTTGGCCTTTTCTGAATCTGGTGTTTCTACAACATCACTACTGCCATTTTACCCACAGCAACCTCCTTTTAGGTAAGGGCACAGCTAGAAATGTAACAAAACAATTGCTGTGTGGTTGAGGGATTTGTGTAGGTCTAAAGTTGGAATAACTTTCTCAGCCATAACTGTTCGTGTTACAGTTGATGATAGAATGATTGACCAAACCTGGGCCTGTATTAGCGGACATTTTTCTGTCAAAAATTAGGAAAGAGAAAAAATCTGGTCAAGTCTAAAATATCACAACAAAATAAAGGTCATAATAAAAATTCAATGTAGTCTTAACACAAGAACAATTTCATTTTAAACAGTCAATCAATGGGATGATAATTAGGTGTGAGGGGACACCCTGTTTTATTAAAGAACAGGGATCCAACAACACCTGATTCTAAACTTTCAAGCACCAATGTATGTCTATGAAAGGATGCTGATATCTTTGTCACCACTCTTTTGGGAGTATGTAGGCTACTCAGTTTGATTTATTAGAGCCTGTAATGTCAGTCATATGTTTGGCCCAACTTTCAGCAAAACCACCTGATTATTATTGCTTAGCAACCTTAATTAAATGGTATATTTTGTTGATTTAACTGAATTTTTCATTAAGTGAAAATGTTCAAACATTCTTAACAGATCACAAATTTAAACATGGCATTTCTCTTAAAAGATCAATTTTAGAGATTTGACTATTTAGATCTGGACTTTAATGGGTTAACTGACCTCTTTCACAATGAATGCAGGCTAATTAGGTAATTCAGAGGTGTGGTGGAGCTTGGAAGTAACACTTGTAGACATGGAAGCCGTCAAAAGATGAAACTGTGCCCAGGCTGTAATATTTTCCACAGTGGAAAATTGATTTACAGCATCTGGCTGCAAATTCCCCAGCTGCTTCCATGTCCCAACAGACTGCTCCTTGAGACACTTGTCAAGACATGCCTACAGGAAACAGAAGAAAGAGGGGAAGAAGAGAGATAGCCAACAGGACAGAACACTACAGATAAACAGAGTCCACAGAAAGCAAAGCACAACTATAGAGCCTTTCAGTTCTCCCTGCAGCTATTACAATCATTCAGAACCTGCCTTTATTGTCTGCTCCTGCTGAGCACCATCAGGGGCATCATTCCTACAAAAGAGCCTTAAGCTTGAAGGTCACTAGTGAGGTTCGTTAAAGAAACTGGACCTGACCTGATAAAGGAGTCCTGATAAAGAAACAACACAGTGGTGGAAAAGGCTTTGAGTCTAGATGCGAGCAGTGGCTTTAGCTGCTTAAAGACAAGGATAATATGTTGACTGATGGTTTGCAACAGATGAAATATGGAGTATTAAGATCACAGTTCCATTATGTAGGGTGACCAGATGTCCTCTTTTTGAGACTTAAAAAAAAATGTCTGAGTGGAATTTCACAAACGTCCAGGATTTTGTTTTTCTAGAGCTTACGTCAAATTTCGAGAAGTGTTTTGTTCACTGTGGTTAGTCTCGCCCTCCCCCTATTCCATTGGGTTGAGTGAAATGTTACACTATATTAGGTGGAGACAGGTGAGCATTAGGACCCAGGGGAAATCCAAGCCGCTCAATCTGAAACCCGTTTTCCTTTAGGCCACCCACAAGCTCACCGATTGGCTCTGCTGTTTCTTGCTAACGTGTGACTGTCCATTGCCGCTGTCACTCCATCAAATAGCATCTGGACTTTCACCATTGTTAACATGTTGAGCATTAGTTCTGCCTGTGTCATGTCAGCTAGATGCATTTTAATGTCAGAGGTTTCATATAAAAATTAATTAACAGTAACATTTGAGTCTGTGTCTGTGTGCATGTGTCTACCAGTCTGTGATAAGCCATCCAGTTACATGCCTCTAAGTTTAACTGTTGTCAAAATAATTCTGAATTTCTGCTTATTTTTACTCAAAAATGAGGTATAATTATGTGTAAATGAGGTCTATTGACCGTAAATTCCAAAGATAAGTGTAACATTGGTGATAATGAGCTGGAGTGAAGCACAGAATTTTCATTTTCATTTTCATCTTCATTTTATGCTACATTCTTTTAACAGTTTATTAATATGTAATAATAAGTAATAATGTATTAATATTTTATTGATTAATATTAATGTTATTATTTTATTATTCATAACATTTAATAGTTAGTATATTATTAATAGTAACTTGTAATTATTAATAAAATATAAATCATAATTTGTCAATATTTATTAATAATTAATAACAATAATAAAATTTATGTTCAAGCACCAAAAAAAACAGTATATACAGTGTTATCTTCATTATAGATGTTAAAAAGTATTTGTGGCTTGCAGTGTTTTCTTTTACATGGAAACTTGGTCCAAATGGCTCTTTGAGTGTTAAGGGTTGCCGACCCCTGCTCTAGAAGCATTTTGATATTCCTTACTGTGGCGGGTCTACTGATGGCAGCAATCATGGAGCAGTGAAAATATTCCTTCTGCTCATTCAGTATTTTGATTGGAAGAACAGTGGTATGTAAAGTAAATTACTTGAAATTAAAAGAACCCCAACAAAATGATAACAAAATGATAAATTTCTACAACATTCAGCACAGAACGTCATGGAAATGTATAATTTTGATTTGCATATTTGAAATATTAAAATATGTTCAAATAGCCTTTAAGGCCAGTGTTGTTGCCTGCATGTTAGTGTTATTAAGAGCCAATAAAACTATTTTTCATATAAGTATCAGCCATATGCCTAGTGTACAACTTTTTTTAAATGTCTTTTTATTTGAACATGATACATTATATGCCCCCCCACTCCCTGCGCTGAGGTGTCCTCTTTTTCATCATCTCAGATCTGGTCACCTTACATTATGTAAGAAACTGAAAGAAGTACTGAGGAAAATATTGTGATTGTGCAGTTGCTATGAGTTTTGCTGCAAAGCCTAAAATATGAATTGAAAAGTCAGAGCAGTCAGGTCAGAGTTTTTTCAAATCACATCATATGCACAAGCTCAAAGGAATGTCCTTCTCAAAATGCCAGTACATCATTATACTGAAAAGGATATGATGACAACAGTAGATACTGCATTGCAGAAGTCATTTCCTACATCAAGTTTTGATTAAAATCTCACAGGCCAAATTAAAAGTCCTGGGAATTAGTCCATTTGCAGTGAAAAGCTGTGAAAATTCTAAATTATAGTACCTTATTAAAATGTTTTGACATTGTAAATTCATACAGCCATGCCAGGTGAAATTTGTGACACTGAGGGTAATTGAGTGATGAAACATTAACATCAAAGCTTGTACTAATGCACTACCCCCTGACTGAGTGATGGTTTACACTGCTACATTGTAGCATTTAGGCTACCTGAGAGGGATCCTCTCCCACAGCTAATGACTCTTTCCTACGTCCATATTCATGCCTTGCAGTCATGTGGTTTTGTTATGGTCATCGTCATGTTGAGTATGCAACAAAACCAGTGGAGTAAACTTCACACTTGAACTGGGCAGAGCAGAAACGATACTCAGAATACATTTCTTCAATTGGATATGACACATTTATCATTTGAGCTTTTTTTTTTTTTTCGACCGCTGGACTCATCGGATTCATTGCCAAACTTGTTGTTTCATGATATTTACATATACTTAATTCACAACCTGCCACCTTATTCAGAACAAAGTTTGAAAACCTACAAAAGAGGCTAAAATATGGCATCTGAAACAAAATAGTCCTTGTCAAAGCTAAGCTACGGGATTAAATATCACGTCATTATGTTATCATAGCATTTATTTTGAGCTTTATTCTTCTAAAGAGAAATTGGTTGAAAATAGACAACCCTAAAAGTAATTTAGCACAAATCTAATAATACCAGACTCTGAAGAAATGTCTTATTAAACAGTTTGACCAGCAAAAGCAAGTAAATTCACACAGCAAACAAGCTAGCTACCCAACAAGCAATATGCCGGTGTATTATCCCCAGTACACGGCTTCAACCAGCCCTTGAATTCAGCGTGGATGCTGTGCGAAGCTACTGTGAAAGTAACCATCTCTCAGTGCTTTGGGATGGGGCAGGGGCTAATGGTAGCACACTGGGGACAGTAACTGCAGAACTATTGGTGCTTTCACATGGAGTCTCCAAAAGTCTCCAGTAACACCGAGAAAAGTCGCTAGTCTCTTTTTTTTATAAAAAGAAAGGTCTTGAAAGGCTTGAAAGGTCTGAAAACTCTAAGCAACAAATTCAGTACATAGGCAACAATAGAATCAGTCAGTAGGGACCCACTATGGTGGCAGCTTCATTTGTGACATCAGCTGCAACCCATGAATAAGCCTAGAAAAAGTTTGACATATGTTCTTAGAATGAGCTTCATTTTCTTGTGCAAAACTTGCTTGTTAAGAACATTCTTTCTTTTTAGACAAAAAATAAGAAAAAAAAGTCCATAAACAAGTTTTTTTACTTTCTTAAAAATCATTTTTTGCAGACCAAACTACTATACACATAAGTGAAATCACTCAAAAATGACACTGACAAAAATCTCACAGTTTGTTGCTTTTGTCTTAGAAAAGTATTGCCACACTGGGGTTGAGGGGTAAGTTCGTGTCAGAACCAGCAAGCTGAATGGCTATTTTTTTTAAAGGACAGGAATTTCTCTGCAGACAGACACCATGTCATGTGTTATGAGCTCTTCCGTTCACATTCCAACCTTTGGCCAGTCTCCTCCTTAATAATGCTTCTGTTCCTGGCCGAATCCAGCAACTCTAGGCCATGGACTGGGAAAACTTTCCCTAAATTTTCTCTCAAATTCCCATGTGTGTGTGTACAGTGATAACCCTACTTATGAGTTTAATCTGTGCAGGAGCCGAGCTTGTTAGCTGGTTTGCTCGTTAGCTGGTTTGCTCGTTAGCTGGATGCATTTTCCCCATAAGAATACATGTAAAACTGATTAATCCGTGTCAGCTGGCCAATATACAGTATACTTTAAAATGTAAATAATGTGTTTATATGGCTTTTTAAAACATAAACGAGACAACGACGGCGCTCGTGTAGGCTGGCGGTCGGATGTGCTCGCGGCAGCAACAGAGCAAATACAAAATTTTTCGGTATATTTGTGTAATAAATGTAAA
>BRDA01071878.1:0-12103 GCA_036984385.1 Crenuchus spilurus | reverse complement strand
TCCCCCCTCCCCCAACCCGGCCAGGGGTGTCCCTTATTTCAAAATCTGAAAGGTGGCAACCCTATGTACAGTGGTGGCTATTCAGCTTCTTCTTACAGGAGAGACTTTCAATCTCGAACAGTGAGCTGTGATTTCTTGGTTTTACTAAGTATCTTTGGATCATGTACTGAACCCTAACCATAACTGAAGCCATATTTCCAATAAGAAATAATGTAAATCCAATGAATCCATTCCAGATACATTTTACATACAGAAAACAATGAGAAATAAATTAAAAAAGACTAATGAAATGGATAAATGAACATTTATTAACATGAGGGCCATATAGCGGTTAGGCCAAGTAAAAAAAAAATTGGTGATCGTCCTTTTTCACCAAAATTTTGGGTGGGGGGGGTGTTTTTTTTTTTTTTTAGATTGATGGTAGAAAAGTATGTAGCGAATATTAAAATGATGTTGAAAACTTGTTAAACATAGATCATGTTCTTCTTGAGTGATTTACAAATTCAACTGAAGTATGGAACATCTCCCCAGAAGACACAAAAGATGGCAGAAGGACTACAAAAGAAATATCTATGAATGAAAACTATTTAATCTGACAAATGTATCCATCAACAAATTGGTTGTGAGCTCATTAAGTGGAGCTTGAAGGTTGTATGTACAAAATGATCAGCTAGTACATATGATTTCACAATAAACTGATGCTTCTTGGAAGATTTGCCTTCTTCATACAAAAGACAATCAGTGCAAAGTGTCTAGCAAAATGAATTCAACTTGAAGAGTTCAAGAAGTCTTTATTGTCATTTCAGCTATATACAGTATAGTACATGTTGAAACAAAACAACGTTCCTCAAGGACCAGGTGCAACACAGAACAAAAGTGCAATGACAGCATACAATATACATACAATAAATACAAGCCCTAATAAACACAAAAAGTACTAAACACTGCTTGTATAACTAGGCTAAGACACATTACAGGATGAAGCTCAAATGTGATGTTGGTCAGTATGGTACTGAGTGATATCTAGTGTGAAGCAATATTCCAGCCTACAGTGTGTGTTTATAGCAGCAGTTTTATAGTACAATGTGCAAATGTTGCAATGATTATGTAGGCAAATAAAGTGCAGTGATGCTGAGTCCCTGAGAGTCAGACTGTGCATTGAGTAGTCTGACAGCCTGAGGGAAGACACTGTTGGACAGTCTGGCAGTGAGGGTCCGAATGCTGTGGTATCTTCTACCAGAAGGCAGCAGAGTGAAGCGACCATGTGATGGATGTGATGGGTCCTCCACAATGCTGAGAGCTTTCCAAATGGTCATGAATTAAAACTTGGGAGTCAGCAGACCCGCATGTGGGAACAAAACTGAAATTCTGCAAAAGCACTTATATAACTGCAAGATTCTATCCTAGAAACCAAACGAAACATACATCAGAAACCTTAAAGGGTCTGCACTTGATATATATATATATATATATATATATATATATATATATATATATATATATATATATATATATATAAGATTATTGTGAGATGAGCTTAAATAAGCAGGGACACATCTGTGAGATTGAGTCGGGACAGCTGCGCATATTTCCTGCCAAAAGAAGCGCTCTGTTAATGATGATGACATGGTAATTCTGGACATTCCATTGGTGAATTCCAGCAGCTGTGGAATCTGTGCAATGTAGATGTGAACAAAGATCTCTCACCTGATTATTCACACCTATCTCATAAATATTCAATGTGTGGTTGGTGACTGAGGAAAAGACAGTGTCAACTCACATTTCATAAGCTTTAGAAATAAAACCACATACACTTTCTAATGACCAGTGTGTAGACAACACCTCTGTTTTTTTCAGTTCAGAGCTCAAAAGTATTTACTAGAAATGTTTAAAGTGTTTTTCACAATATATCAGCACATCTGAAAATAGTTTTTTGGAAAGTCTAAGTTTACAGCAGATTTAATTAAAATATAGATTTATGACACTCTTACATTCTGAATTTATGCCACTGTTATTGTTGAGTTTGTGCTGAACAAAAGCCTGTGTAACAGTTTAAAGAATTAATTTCCTCATTTATAAAAATAGATATACTGACAAATTGTAGGAAACTTCACAATTTCCCATCAGAAAAAAAGAAAGGTTGCAATACATCTCATAGTCTTGTGTATCATGTAGAATTCTGAATTTCCCATTTGTAAGTACAACTTTGTCTCTGGTTGAGTACAATTTACAAGTAGGAGAAAGATTTCTCAGTCTCTAATGCCAACCAAACCCAGCATTAAAGTAACATTAAGAAACCATTTTCCAACAACACTAAGCAGGAAAACTGTTGCAGTGCAATACAAATCTGTTTTGCCTGGCCTTTTCAATGATGAGAAGTTAAAGCAATGTTAGCTGGGATCGCTAACTGAACTTAGCTAAGTTGAATTTAGCCATGTTGTAGAATGGTGAAATGGCTTTCCCCCCAAATTGTCTTGTAATTGCAGAATTAATGTAAGTTTGGTTAAATGGAGGACCAACAATGACAAAAGTATAAATAAATAGACAAATGAATGAATGAATGAATGAATAAATAAATAAATAAATGGGGGACCAAAAATGACAAAAGTATAAATAAATAAATGAAAAAATAAATAAATGGGGGAACAAAAATGACAAAAGTATAAATAATTAATAGATAGATAAACATTTGTGACCCCGCCAGGGAAAAACAGGCCAAAGTCTTTTTTTTTCAAAATTTGTTTTTTTTCAAAACAACTTTTTTGTGAATTTAAGTTTTGTTTTTGATCAAAATATGTACCACAATAGATATCTGAGACCGTTATCTTTCATTTACAGCAATAATACCGAATGGCTAAGTTTTAACGTGAGTGACACGATATTGACACGATATCTCAGTAAATTGCCCAGTGACTTTGGCCTGATTTTCCCTGGTGGGGTGACATTTTTCATGAAAAAGCATGCATACTAATAATAAATGTTTTTTACTTTATTTATGTATTTCCACATGTCTACATTTATTTATTTATGTATTTCCTCACGTCTGCACTTACTTTTCTTCAAACCATATGTTAATTAAGTGGGCGGTCCTAACCTCATTCTAAAAGAACGATTGGTCAGTTTGGTGAACCAGACAGAAGCAATCGAACAACACTATCTTGTAATAACCCGAGTTGGCTAAGCTCTATTTAACCCGAGTTGGCTAAGCTCTATTCTAATTCTATTAACTCCACAATGGTGTCGAGTGGGTGGCCATTAACAGAACTGCTACGGGATGTAGCTGACCAGGGGTGAGTTTCCCAAAAGTGATTGAACTTAGCGATTTACAAACAACTTTAAGAATGACCTTCTTATCTTCCAAACTTACGAAGGAGTCCCTAAGTAGCACTTAGTTGACTCCGCCCTCATGTCTGCATCAAATAGGCTCGGCCAGTCGAAAAAACTGAACCACCGATTTACATACATTTCTTCATTATAAAGCCACAAACGTATCATTATGTAAACAATAATTATAAAACCAAACATCAAAAAAGTATTTACACTACATACATGCAAATAAATAAATAACATTTCAGTTGCAGTTGCTGTCCATCGCATGCCAGGCCTACCTATAAATAGGCTTGTATGTGTCCAAGATTAATCAGTGAATTTGATTGGTTAAGAGTTGACAAGCTTAGTAGGCCAATGAGCAAACCATTGCTTATATTAATTTACTACTACGACTGTTACACTGGAAAAAAAAAACATTGCATTTATGTAATTTATATGTGTATATAAATAAATCATATATTGTACTTTAAGCAAATCTTAGTTTTTTTTCATAAACACAAAAATTCCCACTTAATATGTACACGTATGCGTAGTATAGAACTAAGGAGCTGGCTGTAATTTACATGACGTAATTACGCTTTCAAAAGAAAATTTAAATGTTCATGAATTCTTGTTTAATACACCCGTGTGCTGAGTTGCGTATTTCAAAGGATGATCAGCAGCCTCTTTTGTTTTTCAGACAGAACTGCATGTGAACTTCAAGTTAAGAACATCTTGGTGAGTTACGAGAGGGTCAGACCACTTGTAGATTTACGAACGAGTTTAAGTACGACGTGGGTTACAAAGGCTTTCGGGAAACACTCGTAAATTTAAGAATGTTCGTAAGTACGAGGTTACAAAGTACTTAGCGTTAAGAAAGTTTTGGGAAACGCACCCCTGTACAATACAAAGAATACTGTGTCTTTGAAAAAGACATCCTTGCTGCTATTTGAAGTGTTGATAATGGTATAAATTGGGGATGAGCCGGATACTCGTTTCAGACCTTAGGAGACGCTATTTCGGTATTTCTGTTTACATGCATGAGCGCACTACGCAGATTACATATCTAGACGCAGTTTAAATATTTTCACAGTGTTTGGACAGTTTGGCGATAATCAATGTTCTTATTTACATCTAATGTTCACGTTGTGTACGTCTGTAAAATGTACTCGTTATATTCTGTAGTAACACAACACTGATCTCTCTCTCTCTCTCTCTCACACACACACAGAGAGAGAGAGAGAGAGAGAGAGAGAGAGAGAGAGAGAGAGATCAGTCAGAGTCCACATCAGTATCAAGGCTAATCTGAGCTAATTTGTCCATAACTCTTTCTAAATGAAAGAGAAGGTGGTCATTTGTCGCGTGGTTCTCACAAACATTCGCCAATGAACTTAAATAATTTGCAAATGTTCTTAAAGACATTTAATCGGCTGTAGTTAACTAGTTAAGTGCAATGCCAGCAGCGCTAGAGAACAGTCGCTGTAAGCCAGGCATTACTAATAGAGAGGAAACTATCGTAACTCTTTAACCAATCCTGCTTTTAGAATGAGGTTAGGACCGCCCACTCAATTAACATACGGTTTGAAAAGAAGTAAATGCAGATGTTTGGAAATACATACATAAATAAATGTAGACGTGAAAAAACATAAATAAAGTAAAAAAAATGTATTAGTAATATGCACGCTTTTTCATGAAAAATGTATATCTATTTATTTATTTATTTATTTATTTATTTATACTTTTGTCATTTTTGGTCTTACATTTATTTATTTATACTTTTGTCATTTTTGGTCCTCTATATGTTAATGTTGATGGTACTGGGTGTAAATATTCAAGGAAAGTCTTGTTATATTCTGTATTAGCTGTTAGCAAACAGCTAATGCTAGCTCAGTGAGCTGTAACTTTAGCCAGAACTACCCACAAAAACAAAACTCTCATTTCAGTCCTAAACAAATATTTTTCCTGTGAATTGCATGCCAATTTCTCTGTCTTAACTGTCATGCTGAGGTACAGTGCATCTGAAAAGTATTCACAGCACTTTGTCCACATTTTCTTATATTACAGCTTTATTTTCCCCTGAGCTTTCTACACACAATACCACATAATGGCAAAGTGAAAAAAGTTAGTTTGAATTGTTTGCAAGTGTATAAAAAAATCACATGTATACAAGTGTTCACAGCCTTTGCTCAACACTTTGTTCAAGCACTTTGGCAGCAGTTACAGCCTCAAGTCGTTTTAGTGTATGCTACAAGCTTGGCACACCTATTTTTGGGCAGTTTCTCCCATTCTTCTTTGCAGAACCTCTCGAGCTCCATCAGGTTGGATGGGGTGCATCAGTGCGAACAATTCAAATGCTTTTCACTTTGTAATTATGGGGTATGGTCTGTATAATTTCTAGGGCAAAATTAATTTCATCCATTTTAATAAGACTAACAAAAAAATGTGGAAATAGTGAAGCACTGTGAATACTTTCCAGATGCACTTTAAAAACAAATGGTTTGAGGTTTTCACATGCAGAGTCAGTTTAGACAGATAACTGTATAAATCCCACATGGAAAATTGTGTATTACAGCAGCAGAAGTGCATTACAATCAACACAAAAAGCAACATATTAACATAAATAGAAGGAAAGATATATAATATATATTCAATTAACGTATCACATAATGTGTATGATACTGTGCAGTAATATGTCACATAAACATTGCAGGTGATTGTGCAGTAATGTATTTTCACATCCATTTAATCATCTGAAAGTCAGAAGCCAAGGATGATATTAAATAATGCTAATAGCTACTGATTCAATGAACTTTTCTTGAGTAGAAATGGTACTGACAAGATTTTTTCAATAGTATAAGAAGCTCCACTGTCTACGAATTTGAGTCATTTTAATAACCAAAGCTAAAATCTGCTTTTAAATTCAAAAGCTATTATATTAATGGCCACCATTATTGTGCTCAGCCTTTATTCCCCCCAAGACACTGACATGATTAAAAGGTTACATTTTCTTTTAAAATCAGAGCTTACACAGTCCTTTAATGTATTATGTATTGCCCTGCCTTTTGGTAGGGAGAGGTCAGTCATAGGGCTAAAATCAGTCACAAATAAATAACAAAAATCAGTTTTATTTCTGGCAGGCAAAGTGGTATAGTCATTGAAATTACTTTACAGTTATTGTGTAAATCTTGTATCCATCAACAGGAGCAAGTGGTGAAGCTGTAGAAAGAGAAAAGGAAAGATGGAGAGAGGCTGAGGACTGAGGAAGTTAGGGAGGAAAGATGAAGAAGGAAGGAGAGGAGAAATGACAGCAGGAGATGAGACTGAGGAAAGTAGACGAGCTAATAAAGGATTTCTCCCTATTTTAGACTCTATCATAAAAAATAAATAAACTGATAAATGAAAGAACTGTAAAGTCCATTGTCATTATTGCAGTTTGGGGGGAAAAAACTGAATCTAAAACTGTGTAAATGTTGGCATGTACACTTTCATTTTCATAAACTATTGACAAGGACAATAGATTTTCTGATTTATATCATCTTTTTTAAACTATCCATGTTTTAATACACAGAATGAAAGCATCAGTCTTTCAGGTCAGCTCTAGCCTCTTGTTTTAATGATTTAATGATTGGTTTTTAATGACTGGGTTATAATTGTGCTGAGTGTTCCTCAACTTCTGCCTAGGCGTGAATATTCTTATATATTATAGAACAGCTAAATGTAGATGTGGTGTCAGTACAGTAAATAACATGGATATGAAGAAAGTGTTCATGATCTTCAGTGAAAAGGCCTGGGAAAAAAGGTAGAAGTACACTGAGGTGGATATAAAAGATATATGCTACACAGTAAATCTGCCAGTGTTAAATCAACACTATTAGAGTTAAATGAACACTGAGAGTTGTGCATTTTGACACCTTCAGTGTTAATTTAACTCTAATAGTGTTGATTTAACACTGACAGATTTACTGTGTATGCTGTAAAGGTATAACAAGAGTGAATTCCAGAAAAAGCAAAAGGAGATGCTGATGTCTTGGTATATGGAATAAAGAATGTACATAAAGCTTCAATTAGCTCTGTGGACCATTTCCTCCTTATGCAAATACAACAAGATTTCCTAATGAGACATAATAAATGCTGTAAGATAAGATATAATTCACTAATTAAGGTTTGCTTCTGTAATACACATTTCTGGCACTTTGTTAGATACTAGCATACTGTCTCTGTAATATGGTCCCAGCACTGCTTATTTTACTGTTTTCCTATGTAGTCATAAATGTGTTTTGCAGTTTCAAGCATTATTGTTACTAGTTGAGGTTATGTGGTTATTCTCAAAAATGAGAGATTACAAATGGCACACTTTGAACCTCCATTCATTTTGCCAAAGACCTATGTTATCCATTCTCTAGTCAGAGTCTACAGTTAGTACAAATTCACTGAGCATCATAACTGTGAAGATTAAAGCACAGTTCAGCTGCAGAGGTTTTCTCTACAGATTCAGCAAGTATTTGGAGCTTTGTTTTCATAGAAATAACTGTTCTTGTCTTCTCTGCAGATAGCCAAGGTTTCATTGGAGTCTAATTTATTGTGTTTTAGTTTCACAACTATAAGTAGAATGAGTGGCTGAGTTAGTTAGGAACAAAGTAGGCCTTCCTAGCTTACATTTTTTCCAAACTAAAGTTGCAATAAAATGTTTGCATAAACATGTCCACATATAAAGAGAATATGCACTGGTTTCTTTGTCACCTTAATTTCATCAACAAATCTTTTGGCTTAGTTGTGCTTAGTCTGTACCCCTAACATAAAATCAGGTGCATATAAAGGTCAGAAAACCTGATAACTGGCTACATGTCAATATTACTGGAATACAGGTCATTTGATATAGTTCAGCTATCTTTAGTTTAAGCAGATAATCACTTGTTTAATACAAAATGATGGACCACTCAGTCTGGCTGAAGGACAGGAAAGAGTCATCAATGCATACAATCTATAAATGATCTTAGTTACTACACCACTACATTGCAGGTATGATAGTGATGTCAATAGTCTGACAGTTTTGGAGACACTTACTGTTGATTACTTATTGGTATGATATTAGTATGAATTTCACTGTTGAGGTGACACATCCCATGTTATACATGTAATTTACTTAATCTCAAATACATTTATATAACAAGATTTTATCCTAGAAACAAAACTAAACATTACCCCAGAAATCATAAAAAGTCTACTTTTATATATAGCTTGAAACAATATATATTTAGATATTTTGTGAGAGGAGCTTAAATAAGTAGAGACACGTTTGTGAGAGTGAGTCAGACAGCTGCACATTTTTTCCTACAAAAATTATGCAATCTGTCATTCATATGATAATGACATGGCAACTCTGGACATTCCATTGGTGATTTCCAGCAGCTGTGGAATGTGTGGAATGTGTATTGAACAAAGACATCTCACCTAAGGTGAACATGAACAAAGACTTCTCACCTCTCACCTGATGCTCATCTCATAAATATTCAATCTAGGAACCTCTGAATGGGTAAAACGGTGAAGTCATATTTGTTAGGCTTTAGAAATAAAACCACATGCAATTTCAAAAACCTGTAATGAGCAGTGTGTAGCAAACACCTCTGTTTACCCATGTAACACAGAACTTTAAACTAACGTTCTGGTATTGTTCTTGCATGGTTCTGTTAAATGACATTCCTGGAACGTTCTTTGAAGGTTTTGACTAAAGTTTGAACAAACCTAGATATAACGTTCCAACCTAACGTTAGCCTAACAATGAACAAATGTTCCCTGTTTGTCACCTGACTGGGTGTATAATATTAATAACGTTAAGGGAATGTTCAAAGAACGTACTAGCCTAATGTTCACACCTAACGTTCTGATAACCAAGCAAGAACTCCACACCTAACGTTCGCATAACCTAAATAGAACGTTCTCGCAACATTCTTTTGTTAGCTGGGTAGTCTTGGCTAGAAAAGTTTAGAGTGTTTTTTCACAATATATCAGTACATCTAAAATAGGTCTTTGGAAAGTCTAAGTTTAGAGCAGATTTAATCAAAATATAGATCTTGATCATATCAGAGTGTCTGAAATACCCTGAGACTCCAAGGATTAACACAGACAGCAGGGTATACTATGGTGATGTTGCTTCTTTCTAGGCTTTAGTTTAGGTCAGTCAGTTTACTTTTACTGTTGTTTGTATAGAGTTATATTTTTAGTGTTTCAGAACTATTTACTTTTTGGATTTTGAATGATAAGATTTGTGTCCTTCCAGCACTGCTTAATGAGTAATATTAAACAATGCAAATCCAACCCCCCCCCCAAAAAAAAAAAAAAATATATAAAAAAAAAACTGTTGTAGCATAAATGATAGTGATACCACTTTCCGTGTAAAACTGATATACTGTACTGACAATACATTATGATGGTGTGGTTGTTTCTGATGTGTGTAAGGTACCAGCAACAACAGAGGAGTTAATTAAATAATAAATAAAAAAATTAGGAAATTAACACAAGACTTTAAAGAAATTGGCTTTTTGGCTTCTTTAAAAAATATCCACATTTTATGGACCAAAGTAGACCTCATGTTGGATGTATTATGTCTCTCATCTCATGCTTGCAGCTCTGTGCTGGCCTACATACCTCCTGTGGTTGCAATCGAACTGTATAATTATCTCATTTGTGCCCATGTGCCATGCACATCTTCAAGGGCTAGATATCTTGGCAATTGTTGTGGCATGCCATTTTTGGAGGGCAGTTTAATGTGGGATTATTTAAAGTGTACTGTGTACAGTAAATCTGCAAGACTGCTTTGTTTCTTAGGACAAACATACTCAACCAGGCCAGAGTGGTTCCAAACAACCCTCATAACCAGAAAACAAGTATTTTCAATGATCTTCATATGATAGCTGGTACTGTATCATGTAGGAGACAATAATAGTAATGTATCAGTGTCAGTGCACCAGAAAACTCCCATTGTCCTTTTTAATGCAAGTATGCAAATGATCAGAACAAGAACTCCATTTGTTTTAAAAAAAAGTCTTTTACTGGGAATGTGCTCAGAAGATAAGAGGTTTGGGTCTATTTTTATTGCAATGCTTTCAGTGTCTGTTCAGACAAAGCTCGATGTCTGCCATGCTGTTCATTTAACACATGATTACAACAGTTTGCATTCGGTATTTTTGTATGTGTGGGTGTTGTAAATATACTATACAGGAGGCGGGAGGGAGGATGGAAACAAATGTCTCTCTGTAATTAGAGACACTGATAGATAAAGAAGAAAATGGAACATTTTGTAATTGACAACACAGCGGTTTAAAGGGCAGTCTAATAAGTATAGTGGCATAAGGAACACTGGGAGTATCTGGCAATTTCCTCACTGTAAGGCAAATAGATCCCTCTTCTAAAACGAACTGGACACATAACAGTGAAATGTTTGCCATGTCTTGTCATTGTCTTAGTTGTAAAGTCTTGCTTCTTTGAAGATTTCTACCCAATGTCACTGTGTCTCCATGACATGATGCATTTAAGAGAAGTTGGCTTGTAGGTTTGGATAAATCAGGGTGTCAGGATTTGCTTCTTTACCCAAACAATCATGAATAACTTTAATACTAATGAAGACATGGTGATGAAATGTGGATGAAATATACAGATACAACATGTGCTGAAAATGTCCAGCATGCAGTTCTGCATGTTGCCAGCTTTCTTTTTCTGTTTCTGAACATCTTCTGATATTTTTGGTCACCCACCTCTTTGACCATCCACCAATTAAACCGTAGTTCCTATTTCTTTACCAGGTTGAGAATGCAAGGTTTAATGGGTGATTTTTGTCCTCCAGACTGTTTCAGAAACTTCTATTTTGGCTTCTTAAATCAAGTTTATCCAGTACGTTCACACCATGAACACTCCTCTTATACAGTGTACTGATATATTAGACATGCATCATTGCACAGTTCTCAGGGTGAAATAACCAGCATCCTGCGCTGAGTTTATGAGGATAACTGAGGGCTATAGTCCCGGTTCTTTTCTTAATAGCCCTGGGTCTTATATCCAACCGATCAACCAACAACCACTCCACCCCCACACCCGCCTTCTACCCCTCTGAACGAAAATCATCTTCACATGCACACAACTCCCCCTCCCCCCACCAGGGACAACAACATCATCATCCACATTTCATCACCATTTCTTCAATAGTATTGAAGTTATTCATGGTTGTTTGGATCAAGAAGCAAATGGGACACCCTGTATATGATAAATCTGCTGTAAATTAAGATGCTGGTAAGGCAGATATCATAAATGTTACATTTTTATTGTTTTTCCTGAGTGTGCAGCAAACAGAGACTTTAATGTTTAAAGAAAAAAATTATTTCATGTTTTTTGTTTGTTATTGAATGCTAAATAACAGTAATGACTTTAACCTGCACAAAACATTCAGCTTTTCCTGTTTTTGTTTGAAAAGAGCACCACTGTAACCTCTTCTTTCAAAACACTAATTACTATTGTGCACTGTGCAAAACATTTAGCTACTGCAAAATCACATTGTGCGTTTTAAAGTTATAAAAAACAGCATTCCCTGAGCGCCTGAACTTCACCCCCAAACAAACAGTGAGTAAACACAGTGGTGCTCAAAAAGTTTAGGGTCACCCAGAATTTTCCACAATTACACATTTACTTCAGATGAAAAATCTTTTTTTAATCACTAGAATAGGAGATATTAGTCCATAAACAACCTCAATAATCACTATTAATCACTAGAATAGGAGATATTAGTCCATAAACAACCTCAATA
>BRDA01071877.1:0-19081 GCA_036984385.1 Crenuchus spilurus | reverse complement strand
GTGTCAGTGTCACCACTCTACAGACAGTCTTATCAGTGTAGCTGCTGTAGAACAATGTTAGAGCTCCCCCTAGTGTCAGTGTCCCCACTCTACAGGCAGATAAAGGCATCCACCCATCTTTTTAGCCACTTAATCCTGGTCAGGGTCGCAGTGAGTCCCCATTTGAATCCACCGGGCACTGGGCAGGGCATTACGTTATTTTAACCACAGATGAGAGGAGAACCCAGGAGAGGGTGCCAATCCTTCACTGGGCACACACTCACACCAGGACAATTTAGAGTCCCCAGTTTACCTGACCTCCATGTTTTTGGACTGTGGGAGGAAACCCACACAGACACAAGGAGAAGTGAGCATGCTAACCACCAAGCTACTGTTCCCTGAAAGTTTTTTTTTTAAATCTTGGACAAAACCATATCTGTCAATCATTAGAACCAGTGATTTTTTCCATAAATAGTCCCCCCCCCTCCAAAAAAAGAGTAATATCAATGATCAGATGAAGAGGTCCAGCTTCAGGAACAAATGGAAGATTCCAAAACAAACGGCAAAGAAAGGATGCAACCAATAAAGCAAATTGCTTCCCAATTTTTAAAAAATCTGGGCTACTTCATGAGGTCAAATGGCAGACCGTTCACCATGCCAGGAACGTGGAGAGTGCAATACTAAATGCTAATTAGCTTGGAAAGGTTGTGCCATGAACATGTGGGGTCAGATAAGCCAAGCCAATAGATCCTCCCTCCACTGGCCTGCTGGTCCGTGTTGTTGTTATTCAAGTCATCTTGACAGGAGCATTCACAGAGAGCGAGGGAGGGGAGAGAGGGAGGGAGAGAGAGAGAGAGAGAGTGAGAGAGAGAGAGACAGAGAGCGCACGAGAGAGCGAGAGAGAGCGAGAGAGCGAGGAGAGAGAGCGAGAGAGCGAGAGAGAGACAGAGACAGAGAGAGAGAGAGAGAGAACGAGAGAGAGAATGAGAGAGAGAACGAGAGAAAGAGAGAGAGTACGAGAGAGAGAGAGAGAGAGAGAGAGAGAGAGAGAGAGAGAGAGAGTACGAGAGAGAGAGAGAAAGAGAGCACAGCAAGATGTCACTTCCTAACCTCTGGTTCTGGGGGGCTTGTGTCATCTCCACACTTGACAGATACTTTGCTTGGCCCTGGAGATCCGTTCTAAATATAGACAAGGCACAGATCTTCTCCTTAACTTACTGTTTACATTTATACAATGCTTCGAGCAAGGCCACTAATATTTATTATGTACTGATATCAGAACAATAAACAAAGACTAAATTGTGCCGTCCATATAAATATATATATATAATCTACACTTCAGTTATATTAAATCTTCTGTTGGCCGCAGTGCTTGTTCAGCTCATTTATGACTGCAGTGCAACAAAAATGGCCGCCACACTAATGATTTGTAGAAAGGACAAAAGAGTGCAGTGATTTAGTGATTTATGCAGATGTGTTTGGGCATCAAACTAAATGTGTAGTGATACTGTAAGAATGCTGAAAGTTAAAAAAAAATCATTACTGGTAATTAAACACGGATTCATCACTACGAGTCTGAAAAATTGACCTAACAATCTAAATATGATATATATATATATATACAGTATCTACAGGGGTTAGACAATGAAAGTGAAACTGGACCAGTCTGGTGGCCAATCTTCATTAATGTCACATTGCACCAGTAAGAGCAGAGTGTGAAGGTTCAGTTAGCAGGTAAGAGCACAGTTATATAGTATATTACAATGCACACAACATTATGGTGACATACCAGAGTTCAAAAGAGGACAAATTGTTGCTGCACGTCTTGCTGGCGCATCTGTGACCAAGACAGCAAGTCTTTGTGTCTAAATATTATTGAGCCACTTTGGGGTGTTTTGGAGGAGCGAGTCAGGAAACGGTTTCCTCCACCAGCATCACGTAGTGACCTGACCACTATCCTGCAAGAAGAATGGCTTAAAATCCCTCTGACCACTGTGCAGGACTTGTGTATGTCATTCCCAAGACGAACTGATGCTGTATTGGCTGCAAAAGGAGGCCCAACACCTACTAATAAATTATTGTGGTCTAAAACCAGCTGTTTCATTGTCTAACCTCTGTATCTGACACAAGTAACTATTGTGAATTTTTTATTTGAAAAGTTAAACTCGTATTTTAAAATAGTCATTTGGAGTTTTTATGCAAGTTACTATTCACAGTGTCAGCACTGAAATGTGTCACTTTACATGTAATGGATATAAAATATATGACAGTTTACCTTTTTGAATTAAATTGAGAAAACCTTTCACATATTTTTGGAGATGCACTAGTATTTATATACTCATGCGGATGACGGTCTACAGCTGCTAACATCTACATGTTATCATCCTGCTCTCACAGGCTGCACAAGCATCAAAACAACAAGAAAAACATATTTTGATCAGACACCCGGTGACATTCGCTAGCACGGTGGCAATCTGGTGCAGAATTTTGAGAACTACGGCATCAAAGCGTCGCAGCGAAAGCACACATCACACGCTGTTCATCCAAGACATCTGTTCTGATGAGCGTCCCAGAGCGTGCGCCTAGCGGGGCGAAATTTATTAAGGTTTGCTGTAATGAAAAAAACATCGAAAATAGGCTAATTATTTAATTAAATATAGATGCAAAGCGCGCCAATGGAAACTCAACTGAACGAGCAGCCTTATAATTAATGCTCAGCTAAAACAGGCAGCCCACACTAACCCCAACCCCCGCCCCACCCCCCGTTTTCCACCCACTCGTTTTGCTTTGTTTACATGGCCGGGAGGGGGGACGACGACAGGGACTTGCCCTCCACTGCCTGTCTATTATAGTACTATAACTACAACTAATGAAAATTCTCCTCACTGCGTACGCCAGGCAGGCTAACTGACCTGTTTGTGCTCCGCCCACAAAGATGTTCTGTCATGGCAACTGTTGCTAGGTTGGACAAGCTTGGCACAATACTGGTAAAAGTTGCATTCGGTGTAACTGTAGCGTCTGTCAGGTTGTTTTGTGGTATCCGTGTTGTTTTGTCTAATCTAAATTATTGGAACGGCTCAGAATTTAGCCAGTATGTTATTACTAGAGAGGTGCAAAAATGACGGGGTGCTGTCCATCATATTTACACATATACTGTACACTTTTACACCGCAGACAACCTCAGATATAGCTGATGTAGCTTCACCTTAGAACTGTCAGGGTTAAAAAAAAAAACAACATTAAGTAATACCGGGTATTAATTGTGATTTGTTAAATGTGCTGATTGTCATTTTTAGATAACAGTCATGAATGTTTTAAGCCAATAAACAAAATACGAGTCATTTACAGGCACATCTGTAGGCAGCCAAATCAGTGTACCAGCAATACGACAATGTTAGAGCTCCCCCTAGTATCAATGTTACCACACTGCAAGCAGATAGTGACATGATAGATAAACTTATCCTTTTGTCAACGTTCTATATATTTTTAAGTTTATATTTTATCAGATGCAAAAATACACAACATGTGATATACACGTTATGTAAATTTTAACAGAAACACACACACACAGTCTACCTAAAATCTGGATGTGGACTGAGATGGAAATTTACCTAATTTAGGTGACTATTGCCTTCTAGTGCTGGTTAGCAAGGATGCAAAATTTGGCTAAACAACTGAAAATTGTAATAAGTTTCTGGGTGATGGAGTTGGTGCAGTTATTGTTTTAAGTCCTAGTGGAAACCTGGAATTCCCAGCAGGATGAAGCCAGGCTGCTGACTCGTCCAGCTCCTGACAGATCATGTTTCAGCACTGGCTGTTGTTAATGGTCACTAAGACTATATAAGACTGGCTTGAACTAATTTTCTAAGTACTAACACAGTCAAATGCATTCTCAGCTTTTTTTTCCAAATTAAAGGGCATTAAAGCACATCAGCACATCCAAAAAGTCAGTAAAAGTGAACCCGAGCTGGTGGGTGAGGACCCATCTGCATCGTATCAGAAGCTTCTTCAGACTAAGTGAAAACAAGCCTTTAAACACCGGAAAGTCAAACATGGCTAGTGGCTAAACGTACAGCACACACAGAGCAGCTCTGAGTAGAGACCACAGTGTGCAACTTAACATTAGAGCAAGTGATGATCAAGTACTACAGCAGCAAAACAAAGACCTCCAGACTAGAACCTCAGTGACATTAAAGATGAGACAAAAGATAACTGAAGCAGTATGTCCCATAAGAAATAATGTAAATCTAATGAATCTGTTCCAGACACTCCAAAATATAAAAAAACACATTTTATATAGAATAACTATAGTGTTACATACAGAACACACTGAGAAATAAACACTAAAGACTAATGAAGAGGATAAACATTAAACATCACTCTTTCAGGTTTACGCTCTGTTTTAGAGAGTGCTGGTGTGGACCAGCCACAGACTTTGTTTTCTACACCTGTTCTCTGGGTTCTCGGCCGATATTTGTTTTCACACCCATTTTCGGGCAGTAATGCTGCGCGCCGTCGCTTTAGTGTGACGTGTTTTAGTTTGTTTTGAGCCTTATCAACAAGAAACAACGAGAAACGTGAGTGAGTGATGAACACATGGGTGCACGCCTTGTTTTCGTGAAATTAGTGGAGAGTCGTGTGGGCACGCTGATGAAAGCTGGACAATGAACAATAACTGGGACAAAGTCAAGGATAACCAAATTAAATATATATATACATTAGGGGTGCAGGAAAAAATCGCTCCGAGCTCGAATCGCGTTTCTAACATTGAACGATTCAAAATCGATTCTCGTTTTCAAAAAAATCTATTTTTTTTGCGGGTGCGGATGTGCCTTCTCAGCCACCGTAGTGCTAGGCAAAACAAGGAAGCAGCGTTGGCTACGTACAGGCATGCAAGCCAAGCCGCGGTCTTTGAAAGCAACCATTTGGAAACACTTTGGATTTTACCGTCAACCTGGCCCGGGTAAGAAAGGGCTGGACGTGACTCATGCAATTTGCAGAGATTGCAACAGTAAAGTATTTCGTTTCCTTTGTTTTTGTTTGAAAGAATCGGGAAAAAATCGTTTCATGACTCCAAGAAACAATTTGTTCGATTCCCAAAGATTCAAAGCCCTAATATATATATATTAATTAATTAATTAAACAATTTTTTTTTAAAAACTGACGTATTAAATCAGATACATGTCTTTTGCCCCCTGGTGGATCATCCATGCACTGCATGCACCTGAGGATTCAGGCAGATTTCTATGAATGACTTGAGTACAAACGTAAAATAAAGTGTTTAAGGGGTTAAAAGATCTGTGTACACTATAAACAACATGATGTGAGCAGTAGATTCTGGATGTATCAAATATGATACAAAATAAATTTACATATGCAAAGTGTGTCCTCGTTAGGAAAGCAATCCTGCCTGTAACACCTCTTATAACTTCAGAGCAAAACTCAAGCGCATGTAAGAAACTGTAACATGTCTCTGTGACATCACAAACATGATGAATATTAAAGTCAGTTATTTAATTAACTCTGCTCTGTTCTTGGTAATTGATCAGAAGGTCAAATAAACACGTCGGTGTCACAGAATGACGCGTTTAAGACAAACGAATGAATATGAACTTATCTTTGAGACCTGAAAACAGCATCTTTCAGTGGACAATAAAGCACAAAATGCCCGTTTCTGATGTGGCATTTGGTAGAAATGTTGTGCGTAGTTTGTAAAATAAAGCAGAAATGTGAGTTTAACTCCTGCACAGACTCACACACAGTAAACGCTGGAGAAACTGACCATCTGCAGAGCTTTTCTGTCTTAGTCTAAGTCTTGAATTACACTGTTAGAGGCTGCCAACAGTTTCCACTGCATATACCAGAGAACCAGTCACAGCATGTCCAAAAGTTTGTGGACACCCCTTCTAATGAGTGCATTGAGCTACATTAAGTTGTGCCCACAGTCCCTGTACAGTACTGCCAATAGAATAGGACCAAACATGAACCTGTTGGCACCACGTCCAATGCCAGGTGGGCTAGAGGGCACAGCACTGAGGAACTGTGCTCTCTGCTCCATACTTTTGGGATGAGTTGGTGAAGTTGGAGGTGAGGTGGTGGTGGTGATCATCCAACGTGGCTGAATGCAATCAGAGCCTCACAGTAAAGTGTAGGTGTCCCAATACTTTTGTCCAGCCCCAGTCATCTCCCAACTCACCTAGAAGCAGTGACCCAAAGCTGGTGGACATCTCGCCTGCTGAGTGGAGCTGGAATCCCATCGAAAACGTGTCCTGGTGCCCTCAGAAGCAGCTCGACTCATTGGGAACTGGACCTCGGTTGTGCAGACTTGCTGTTAGTGGTCAGCATGGCTTCATCATTCACAAACAAACAGCTTCTCCAGCGTTAAACTTCCCCTCCACTCCAGTCCAGCCCGGTCCAGCTCAGTCCACTTCTCCAGAGGATGCGAGATCCAGCCTCCAGCCTGCCTGCTCCCGCTAAACACACACACAGAGAGAGAGCCCGGGCTGGAGGTGTGTGTACAGGAGTGTGGGGACCTCTGCAGTTTCACAGGCGCACGCGTTCTCAGCTGAACGTGGGATAAAGCGAGGACGTGATTGGCCAGCTCGCGCCCAGAACAGGTACGCTCTGATTTCCTTTCACACCCGCATTCCGGCTAAACCCCGCCTCCCTGCGCAGGGATTGGCTGGACGCGCTCAGGCTGGGATTGGCCAAGAGTTACTAAACAGCCCAGCCCAGCGTGCTCATTACTGTATATACCACAGCATCATTTCTGTTCATTTAAAAAATATATATTAATTACTTAGTAAAATAAATAAATAAATTGATGAATTTAATTTAATTTTGTAGTACATAATGAATAATGAATCATGTAGTAAACTTAAAAGTGATAAACAAACCAAAACATGTTTTAGATTTTAGATTATTTAAAGTAGACACACAACTGATGTCTCAAAACACATTAAGAGGCAAGAAATGCAAGTCATGAACTCTTGATAAGACACAGCTGTTAACTGAAAGCCAT
Source organism: Crenuchus spilurus (assembly GCA_036984385.1). Lineage (NCBI taxonomy): Eukaryota > Metazoa > Chordata > Actinopteri > Characiformes > Crenuchidae > Crenuchus > Crenuchus spilurus. Next base: position 12,081 of record BRDA01071877.1, on the reverse strand, counting down.
TCCAGGTGACTACCTCATAAAGCTGACTGAGAAAATGCCAAGAAAGCTGCATCTAAGCAAGAGGTGCCTACTGTGAAGAATGTCAAATATAAACATGTTCTGGTTTGTTTACTTGTTTGTTTACTAAATAATTACAGATGTGTTTACTCATAGTTTAGATGACTTTAGTGTTAATCTACAATACAGAACATTTTTAAATCATGAAAAAACACTGAATTGAAGTGCGTCCAAACGTTTTATATTAATATACATATATATTAGCTGAACTGGTCAGAAAATATCCACATTTATATCTCTGCACAGCATCACAGTGGTTTATCTATTGATTTTAGTGTGTCAATGGTCAAACAGAAGTGGGCGGTGCTACAGAACAGGAGATTCAAAATGATCACCTAAAGTTATGAACAGTTATGTAACATAAAACGGTGGTCAGTTATGAATAATGAACATGAAAGCCAACAGCGTTGTCACCTGACACATCAAAACATGTCAATATCGTGAACGTTTTAATTCTAAAAATACTTTTAGTTTTAATGTCGATCGGTACGTGAGAGGATCTAAAGTAAAAGTACCTCTTACTAATTTTATTTACATTTTTATTGACATTTTAAACAAAGAAACGATCACAAACGAATGGGCTATTTAGGTGACTATTGAGCTTTAGTCTTTGTTAGCAATGTTAGCATTCTTAGGACGACTTAGGAGATCTAGTGTTTTTTAGTGATGTGAACATTGTGACTCCAGCTGTAAAGAAGCTAAATTTGGACCCCTGACATGTCTTGTGTGATGGACTACATGCAAAAAAATACCACGTCCATATTTTAAAAAATTTTTATTGTTACTTTTAAAGCTGACAGTAGGTCTTATTGTGTCCTAAACCACACCCACTAGTCTGTGTAAGAAGAGGTTTGAGTGGGTTGACAGAGGATGTGGCACCTGGCCAATAGAGAGCGCTAGTGCACCATCCTTCATAGTGTAAATAGTTTAAATAAACATGTTTAAAATAATCAATATCTCTGTATTTTATGTAAACATACACAATAACATGTAACATATCAAATATTTTGAGCTTCCTGGTTCATTCTCTCTCTGTTCTGAGGCAACAAAAATATCACCCGGTCAGAGAAGCAGCAGCCAATCACTGACCTGCAAGATGCAACATACATTTAGCCAATCAGCATCCTCCAATCTGTTGCCTTCATTTCTGGCCCCCAGCAGAGCGTGTCAGTGGTTTTAGGAGCGTCTGACGTTACTGATGTAATACATGTGTGTAGAAATGCTAATTTTTAGTCTTAATAGTGTTTTTGCTCATTTGATTGTAGATGTTAGTGACTCAGCTGCTAATCTAATGATACATACTGTACTTTCTGTCTTTACACATTTACATGTGATTACACTTTTCATTCACTATTAGTCTTTAATGACCATTAAATACTTTATCACAGAGCTCTGCTGTCCTGCAGTCTGTGTTCAGTAATATTGGGACTGAATATGACTGAAAAGACTGGGCTATTGTACGTGACTATTGAATATTAGCATCAGGAATGTTAGCCAACTTCTGGACTAGAGGTAAAACCATGTCTTGGCAAATCGACTATATAACTGAAAATAATACATGAAACATTTTAAGTCCAGACATTTTGAGCTCAGCTCAGACTGAGCAGATAACAGTAGACGTCTCACAACAGGTGTGAAGCTGAAGTCCAAAAGCACAGAAGCTCGCAGGACAAAGATGGAGCAGATAGCATTCAACACAAAGAAAACGTGGCTATTTTTAATGACACCGACAAAGTCAGGAGGGACGTCTGAGCAGATAAAAGTGAAATCCTCAGAACAAGGCCAGTGGAAATGATTCATGACAGAGCTCCTTTGGGGGGATGAAGAAATCGAGTCTGTATAACTGATGATGTTTATTTTATTTTGCTTTTAAATGAGAACAAAGTATCACTGAGCATACAGGTGCGCTTTGTAGTCCTACAACTACACACTGGAGTCCATCTGTAACTCTGTAGACTTTGTTCCCCCTCACTCTTAAAAGAGATGGTTCTTCAAGGGTTCCTGAGTAAGGAAAATGGTTCTATGTATAACCATGAACACTCAAAGAACTGCATGGTGAAAGGGTTCTTCAGATTGATGAGGAATGTGCTGAAGATGGTTCCATACAGAACATTTTAAAAATGGTTCTATATAGCACCAGAAAGGGTTCCTCTATTATTATGCTGTAACTACAGCAGAACCCTTTTTGGGGCTATATAGAACCATTTTCATAAAGGTTCTGTATAGAACAATCTATAACACATTCCTCATCATGCTGAAGAACCTTTTCATCATGGAAAGAACCCTTTGGGTTCTTTGAATGTTGATGGTTATACATAGCACCATGTTCATTATTAAAGAAACATTGAAGAACCTTTTCTAAGAGTGCTGTTATTTAATGATCTGGACCCACATAAAGCAGGTGGATCATTTTCAGTGACAGTATCCAGCCCCGGTGCAACTTCAACTCTGTCACTGATTCTTGAACATTGTTCTCAAGAGTCTGCTGATATTGACTGGAATCCACGCGACCATCAACTTTAATAAGATTCCCAGTACCTGCACTGGCCACACAGCCCCACAGCCATACGCGTAATTTGCCTGGGGGGATAGGGGGGTTATGACCCCCCAAAAAATCTGATCCAATCACTATAACCCCCCCAATAAGGTCACATAATTTCGATTTACAAAAACATCTTTCATGAATAACTTGTTAATTTTCTTTATTTGTGATCAATTTTGGGTAAAATACTAGCATGTTTAATCTTTTGGTAATGTAACCCCCCCTTTCCTCACAAAAACTTGGTATCATTCAACCTCCACCAAACAGCAGCGCTCGCCGTTTGCAGGGTTGCCAGGTTTGTGGTTTTCACACAAATTAGGCTTGTTTGAAAATCCAGTCGCAGGTGAAAATTCAAGCGTGGCAGGCTGCGTTTTTTTGGGCTACTTTTAAAAATGACCGCAGCCGCCAAAAAAACAAGAAAAGTGGGTGTTGGAAGATTAAATGCAACAATACGAACGAGGAGAACATAACGACATAAGGAAGTACAGCCTGAAAACGAGAGAGAGAGAGAGAGAGAGAGAGACAGGGTTCCTTTTTTTTTTGCTAATTATGTTACTATTAAATGTTCTTGACTGGGATATGAAACTGTTATAAAATAATTAATAAACAATAATGTTATCATATTATTAATGACCGATAAAAAAATTTTTATAAACAAAATATTAAGTCGTACACTCATAGTTGTTTTGCCATTTGCTTCAAATGTGTGACAGACATATTTTGGGCTAGTTCAAGCTTCCAAAGGGCGGGTTTTAGACAGGCTTTGGACTGGATATTTTTTGCTGGACCTGGCAACCCTGACCGTTTGCTTGCTAGTGCAAGCAGCTGCTGGGGGAGTGGGTGTAGTAAGAAAAAACGAAAAGAGCACCAAAAAGTGGACAAAAAACATTTTTTCATTGTTGGTCGACAACACCGCCTTGTAAAAAGCAGAAAAATCTAAATGAGGTAAATGTAAATGTATTGTTAGCTGATGATTGAATAACTATGCCGCTGTGCATCAGACACCACCGTTCAGGTATTTTTAGCTAGCTCCACATTTCTTAATTGTTTAAGGTGCAGAGTAAATACAAAGAAAGTTAAATAAATACATAGTAAAAGCATTACAATGTATTTCTAATACGGTTAACCCAAAATCTCCTGAATCCTTTTAGAAAAGTAAATGATTTAATAAATAAATAAATAAATAAATAAATAAATAGGCAGACAGCTCAACCCCCCCAATGTTGGACCCAAAGTTACGCCCTTGCCCACAGCATAATGAAACCACCATCAAATTTGACTGCGAGTAGCAAGTGTTTGTCTTGGAATGCTGTGTTCTTTTTACGCCCCTTGTTATGTCCAAATAACTCAATTTTAGTTTCATCAGTCCACAGCACCTTATTCCAAAATGAAGCTGGCTTGTCCAAATGTGCTTTAGCACACCTCAAGTGACTCTGTTTGTGGCATGTGCACAGCCTCTCCTTGTGCAAAGTGCACTGAATAGTTGAACGATGCACAGTGAAACCATCTGGAACAAGATGATGATGCAGGTCTTTGGTCTGTGGGTTGACTATGACTGTTCTCACCATCCTTCACCTCTGCCTATCTGAGATTTTTCTTGGCCTGCCACTTCGGGACTTAAATACAACTGTGCCTGTGGTCTTTCATTTCCTCACTATGTTCCTCACAGTGGAAACTGACGGCTGAAATCTCTGAGATAGCTTTTTGTGTCCTTCCCCTAAACCAATCTTTGTTTTCAGGTCATCTGAGAGTTGTTGTTAGGCTCCCATGTTGCCACTCTTCAGAGAAGATGCAAAGACTTGCAATTGGCCACCTTAACCCTTTCTCATAATTGGATTCACTTGTGTATGTAGGTCAAGGGTCAATGAGCTTACAAAACAAATTTTGTGTTTCAATAATTAGTGCTAAAGGTATTCAATCAAACAACAGGTAAATCAATAAAACAACAAGGGTGCTCAAATTTATGCACCTGGCTAATTTTGTTTAAGTAATCATTGCACACTGTCTATATATAAATCCTATAAACTGAATTTCACTTCTCAAATATCACTGTGTTCATCTGCTATATGATATATTTAACTGAAATTGTTGATCTGAACAGTCAATGATTTATAAAAAAAAAAATCATGAAAATTATCAGGGGTGCCCAAACGTTTTCATACCACTGTATGTGCCCATATGGTCTGTCAGAGCTTAAATGTTCATGCCATGTGCCTTTTTAGTATATTTAGGCTATGCCAGCAGTCATACCACCTGCACAATGTAACATGCATATCCACTGAAGCTAAGCAGGTCTGGGTCTGGTGGCTACCTGGATGGGAGACCTCCAAGGAGATATGGCTGCAGAAAGTGGGCAACTATTCTTATGTTCTGTGTGGAACCCAAATGCCCCAGTGCAGTGATGAGAATTGTATAAAGACAGAGATGTGACTGAAATGTCCCTGGTAATTTCTATCTCATATCTATCTTCAGCAGTCATTTCTGTTCATAATTTAATTCAAAAAGGAAAATGAGAGCTCATGAGTTGGCACAGTAATATGATGGTCAGTAGTATTGTTGGCACTGTGGGCAGCTGCTGGGCATCTCCATAAAGCTTGTGAGCAAATGGAAGCATGAAGTGCTGTAAAATCTGCTGGTAGGTGTTGACTTTGGACTAAACACAGTGGACCAACAGCAGCAGCTCAAACCATCACAGACTGCAGAACCTGCACACTGGACTTCAGACAGCTTGGACTGTGTGTGTCTCAGACTCTAGGAGCTGATTTACTAATGAAATACAAAGAAAAGAGGACTTTGGAGCACTGAGTAACTTGTCTTCTACGTTACATGTAAACCTGACGCTCCCACACTATATTTAGCCGAAACATGAATTACAAATCTAAAAATTAAATGCTTATCCATTGTGAACTTTAGAACACTGAGTAACAGTCCAGTTCTGGTTCTGCTTAGTCCAGGTAAGACACTTGTGATGTTGTCTCTGGTTCAGGAGTGTTGATATTAGGAATGTGACAGCTGTAGATCTGAAAGATAAACAGTATTTATACTGTTAGCATAAATCAAATTAATTAAATTATAAACTTTTTACAATATTCAAACCTCTGTAATAGCTAATGTGTGCTGATAGTGCTGGTGCGGTCCGGCTGCTGACCACTGGTGGTGGTTGAACTCTCCAATGCTTGTCCCAAGAGCTGCGAGTGAGTAAAATCATTAGAGCAAAGGATCTGCAAGTCCTCACATTTTGAGAACAAAACTATGGTGATGGAAGCAGTAAACAGGCATTCGTTCTCTTACCCCATGTGATTATTTTTAGTCGTAGCACAAGAAACATCAAAAGCGTAGACTGGCCTGTTTTCCCCCCACTTCCAATTATTCATGAAGGTCTCGAGAAGAAAAGCAAACGAGCCAAGATGAAACGTATTATTATGATCTGGTTTGAATAAGCCAGATATGACAACTAGCAGAAATTCAATCACTGTCAGATATCACAGCCTGGAGGGACACATCATTACAGGCAGCTGGGTTTCCTCGTGGCTTTTTAAAGAGCGTGTCTGGGTTGACATTAGCGCTGTGTAAGAGCTGTTCGCCCGCTCTGTGGCTCAGTTCAGGTTTTCAAGGAAACACATCAGGTACAATTTCCTTCCCTCGCAGTCAAATTAGTTGACTATTCCAAGCAGGACAAAGCTCTCACTGTCCTCATTAATTCAGCGCGGGCTAGCTTAGCTTAGCATCCCGATTTGGGTCAGGAAAGCAAAAGCCCCAAAACAAAGCATCCGCATAACTCTGCCGAGCTCGTAAAAGCTGACGTTTTAATAGACAACTTTTTTACGCTCTATTGATATTATATCAGCATCTTATTAGTCAGCGCCGTTAGAACTTCCAGAGCAATTCCATCTTTCAAGTGGATTTCAATAAAGCGGCGAAATGAATTAGCGGATTCAAACATAAATACAGACTTTGAATGAAATTGATTTTTGAGCCTTATGGTAATAGGACTGCTGGGTGACTCTGCAGAGGTTTGGTGGGTGGCCACGAGATCTAGTTCTAACCTCAGCAAACAAAACATCAGCTTCAGCCTCTTTTTATACACTTTTTATAATAAAAGCTGTAGATTTCCAACAAAATCACACCATGATGCTCATCGGCACAGGATATATACAGTGGTACCCCTACTTACAAGCATCCCTACTAACGAGTATTCCAGGTAACGAGTCGAGATCTCAGAATATTTTTGTTCCAGGTAACGAGTAAAATTTCAAGTAACGAGTAGCCTAAATTAGTTCAAGTATGCCAACCGCTAGGGGCGCGGCGGTTGTAGCATCTCCTAGATGCTAGCGTAGAAGAAGAGGTCAGTCATTACCTTTGACCGCTGTCCAGTGAAAGTGAAAGTGCTAGTGAAAGTGACACAAAGACAGCAAAAGGTAGTGAACAAGAAAGTTAGATACATTTTACTTTTACTTTTCATAAGTGTAACCATGCCATACACGTACGCCCGTCCTCCTGTCCTCCTTAGCCACCAGCCTACACGAGCACCGTCGTCTCGTTTATGTTTTAAAAACCCATATAAACACATTATTTACATATTAAAGTATACTGTATATTGGCCGGCTGACACGGATTAATCAGTTTTACATGTATTCTTATGGGGAAAATGCATCCAGCTAACGAGCAAACCAGCTAACGAGCAAACCAGCTAACGAGCTCGGCTCCTGCACGGATTAAACTCATAAGTAGGGTTACCACTGTACTGTCATACACATGTATTAAAGTTTCAAAGTCATATTTTAGACTTATTACACTTAAAGCATGGATTTCAAACCGCCTCCCAATGTGATCTGACTACCAAAGTCAAACTGCATACAATCTAGATAGACAGATTTGGGCAGTCTGAACACCGCCTTATTGGCGTATGGTTTTGTGTGAGTGCTTAAACTTGGGATTAGTGGTGCCACACAGGGGTCAGAGGTGGTACCCACTACACCAGGAGTGTCAAACTCCGGTCCTGGAGGGCCGGATTCCTGCAGAGTTTGGTGATTTCTCTGGTCTGACCCTACAATTAAATCTGCTCATTACCTGCTGAGCTGAATCAGGTGTGTTTGATCAGGAAGATCACCAAATTCTGCAGGAATCCGGCCCTCCAGGACTGGAGTTTGACACCCATGCACTACACTGTACCAACCACAACTGGAAATGTAAATGGCGTGAAAGTTCTGCTTAATGCTCGTCACGCCCTCACCTGACGTCTCAACCGATCACCAATCATCCATCCATCCATTATCTTCTGCTTAATTCTGATCAGGGTTGTATTGAGTCTCCACCCCTCGCAGGATCTGTGAGAATCAGAGTGTCTACTGGACTACCGACGAGGCCTACACTCAAACACTGTCCTGACTGTTGCCTCTACTCTTCTGAGAAGACTGTACACGAGTTGTTGGAACATTGCTTTGAGCATTTGATTGCATTCAGCCTTGAGAGCATTAGTGAAATCAGCTGCTGATGTTCTCCTCTCACACCCATCCTAAAGCCCCATCACTCCATCTCTCCGGAGATGAATATCTTTAATTTGCATGGAAATGATGTATACATCTGCATCGAGCACATTCATCACTTTTCGGCGCAGAATTCGTGAAAATTAGACTCGTTTAAGTGGTTAGGCTCTCAGACTCAGGATTTTCCAGATGCCCTTTCATTCGTTTGGTGATTCAGAAGCCTGATGGGGTCATGTTGTCCTCGTGCACACCCAGAGCTTTTGGTTCAGCGTGCTCACTCAGACCCTGTCCCCTGATTGCCTCCTTGATTGTCCTTTCAGAACGCATCAAGAGAAAGCACAAAGTTGCCCGCGCACCACCGGGGGCTGTGCGCTCCGGCCCGGAGAGGGGTCACCCCCTTTATCTTTTATCCTCATGAATCCTAGCAGGATGAAAAGCGGGCCAAAAAGCCAGTCAGACGAAGCAGGAGCTCCATTAAAAGCAGTGAAATGAAAAGATAAAAGGCCGTTTTTAGCTGTAGCCTCTCCACGTGGCCTGCTGCCGTCCTGTGCTGAGTGCAGGGGTGGAGGAGGGGGACTTTTGAGGATTTATCGGAGGCGAATCCTCAGGAATCTCTCTGCGCGCTGCTCGGTGGGAGGGTTATTAATTGAGCTGTTTGATGAATGAACACTTTGGGGAGAGTTGTGGCTCCCCCTCATCGGCAGGACGGAGAGAAGCTGCAGATTTACAGCAGCCCTGCTGCAGCTGCACCATGCACTCCACATCTTTCATTTAACACACAGCACGCTGTAAACAAGGGGGCAGAGTGTGTGTGGGGGGAATAAGAGGGGGAAGGTATACGTGTGAGTGTATTTTTTTATAAAAGCCCCATGTTTCATTTTTACAGTTTTTGACATTAATTAACACAATATATCATTTATATACATACTAATAAATAATACATATGAGACATTATTACACATACATACTGAGCTTCTGATCATTCCCAGAACCAATGGTTTCCATCTTGAACTTCCAGTCTTGTTCCACAACTCCATGGTCGTTCCATTTCAAGAAGTAAGAAGCCTCTGTGTGATCCTGGACGACCAGTTATCGTTTTCTAAGTAAATCGCAAACTTGACGTCGTGCAGGTTCCTCCTCTTCAACGTTCGACAGGTCCAACCCGTTCTAACTCAGGATGCCACTCAGGTGCTTGTCCAGTCTCTCATCATCTTAAGACTTGACTACTCAACTCACTCCTGGCTGGTCTTCCTATGTGAGCCGTGAGGCGCCTGCAGCTGATCCAGAATACAGCTGCTCAGCTGGTCTTCAATCAGCCCAAGTTCTCTCACATCACTCCACTGATGTGTTCACTTCACTGGCTTCCTGTAGCTGCTCACATCAGATTCAAAAGCCCAATGCTTGCCTACAGAGAAAAATACTGACCATCCCCCCACCCCCACTGAATGGTAATGGTTAAGTCTTGAGTAGCACCTCAAGCCCTTCAAGCTTCTAGTGCGGCTCCTTCTTGACTTGCCATCCTTCAAGACACGTGGATGACTAGCATCTCTTTGTGGAGCACTTAAGCAGCACTAGTTTAAACACTTATTGTAATGCTGTAAAGCTCTTATATTGTGTATAATTGTGTATCTTTCCTTCTTTCTAGGTAAGTATTAGTGATGGTTTAGTTCTAACAGTGTCTGAAGAGCAGTTTGGACTCTAACCTGTTTGTACTAGCTGAGATAATTATTTTAATGTAAACAAAACACTGTTGTGTGTCATTCTGGATAAGAGCATCTGCTAAATGCTGTATACTCAGATATTGTTACTTACAGTGGAACCTTGACTTACGAGTGAATCAACTTACAAATTTTTCAAGATACGAGACGTCGCTCGGTAGGTTTCTTGCTTGTTGATGTGAGTTAAGACCTAAGTTATGAGTGACCGAGCTTACACCACTCGACACTAGGAGTCACGAGCTTGAGTGAGTGGCAAGATCATTGCTGAGAAGAAGAGGTTGTGCGTTGGCGCTGTGTAACAACACTTACCTGATCTGATCTTCAAGGTAAAAACACTTAATAAAACCAGTTTCTTTTCTTTACATTGTCTTTTATGATGCATTATCATTTTTTATACATTATTTGTTATTTATAAAGTACAGTTTTCTTATTTAAAAACATGTAAAAAAAAGTTCATTTCATTTTAATGGGGAAATTGTATTTGATATACGAGTAAAGTGTGTTATGAGCTCAATCACAGAACAAATTAAATTCATAAGTCAAGGTTCCACTGTATATAGGTACATATACACACACACACACACACACGCACACACACACACACACACACACACACACATATACCCATTCCATTCTCGGTACACCTTCACTATGGCAGCTCTACACAAAGTGGTTTCTGAGATGCTTCACATGGTTTTACACTCTGCTACAACTGACTAGTGTGCTCACTCATATATACATGCAGTAAGCCCCGTCACGTGACATTTGTCACGTCCCAGGCCAAACCAAGTGGTCATAATGTTCTCATATGACAGTGTATATAATCATATGTGGTACAAGAACAACTTTAAAAACACTGGTATTGACAGTGCTGTTATTACTCAGTGTAAGACCTCAGAGCTACTCCGCTCTCCACGAGACTGACCACAGGGGTTCATTTGTTTGACAAGCTCTACAGAAGAGGAATGATTTGACGTAAGAACCCGAGCACAGATAAATGAAGCCCTCCTACACTCACCAGTATTATTGCTGGAGCATCTCAGCTGTCTCATAAACACATGACCATCTTTATCCGCACCGACAACCGAAAACTGGCTATTCTTAACACATCGTGGACGGGTCCTTGTAAGATGAGACAGCAAGAAGAAATCATCAGTGACCCCAGATTTTCAGATAAATTACCTCAAAAATATTTTAATTGTTGTTATTTTTTATTTCTTATTAGTTTTTATAGAGAAAATACATCAATCAGTCATAACATTAATACCACGTACACTTATTGTCCATTTCAGCTCCACAGACCTAGCACTAGGTGCACACAGTAGTTCTACAGTTACCGAGTGTAGTCCATCTGTTTCTCTGTATATACCCTGATCTTCAGTGGTCAGGACCCGAACAGGACCTGATGGATCACTCTCAGTGACACTGACATGGTGGTGGTGTGTTAGTGTGTGTCACTGCTGTGCACCATCCAGCCAAGAACATCACCAATGAAGAACTAGAGGACCAACACAAACTGTGCCGAGCATCTACAAGGTGGACCAACAAGGTAGGAGTGTACAGTGAGCGGACATTCTGAAATGATTCCCCAGATGTCCAGTCTCCAACTGAGTTTACCCTGTACGGGACAAAAGTATTGGAACACCTGCTCATTCATTGTTTCTTCTGAAATCAAACTTTATCTTGCTTTAACTGTCTCTTCTGAAGGCTTTCTGCTAGATTTTGGAGCACTGCTGTGAGGATCTGATTGCATTCATCCACAAGAGTGGTCGGAATGTTGAGATGATTACCAACACCACCACTAGCTCACCCCCAACTCATCTCAAAAGTACTGGATGGAGCAGAGGACAGTTCCAGTGCCCCACAGCTCAATGCTGGGGCACTTTATATTTGCACTTTACAATGCAAATTTCCCCATGTGGCATAATAAAAGGCTCTTATCTTATCTTATACCCCTCTAGCTTCTTTAGCCTGCTCACTCTTGAGAATGGACACAATATTTTGCAATAATGCTTGTTCATTTCAGGCCTTTAAATGGTATAAAACAAAAATGAGTTATTCAGTGTTGGATATATGGGACATTTGGAGTTAAGAGCATGAAAAATGGAAAATTGTAACTTTTCAAGAAGCTAAATCTCTTTGATTAATTAATAGAAAGCCTGAGTTGTAAAGAAGTGAAATTTCAGTGTACAAACCAGATTCCAAAAAAGTTGGGACACTAAACAAATTGTGAATAAAAACTGAATGCAATGATGTGGAGATGGCAAATGTCAATATT
>BRDA01071871.1:8203-27201 GCA_036984385.1 Crenuchus spilurus | reverse complement strand
CACACTAGGTCCCAATCTGGGAGCAGTGTCCACGTTCTCCCTGTGTCTGCGGGTGTTCCCTCCAGCTTCCTCCCACAGTCCAAGAGCATGGACATCGGGGTGACGTAGTATCAGATTAACTTGGTTGTAATTATGAGATACAGACTCAATCAGATGACCCTTAATTACCTGGATCAGAGGTGTCATCATTAAGGTTTTTGGTAAACTGTGCATGGTGGTAGATCTCTGCAAAGCCTAGTTCACACTACAGTTTTTAAAAAGTACTAAACAATGTTGAAAACATGACGCCCCACAGATAATGACATTGTTCACTGAGGTTTCTGTCCTTGATCGTTGTTGGTCATAAAGCCCCCTACACTATACCATCTACCCTGAATGAGACCCCACACAGATTATACACACCTGACCAACAACTCTGAGCCTCAAAATCTTGTGGAATTCTCTCTTGAACTAGTTGTAAACAAACATGGTGGATGACGGTGAAACCATTTCAGTGCTAGTTGTGAGAACTTTCTGCTCGTGAAAAAGAAAAGGATGTGGATGAAACCAGAACAGCTCACATTATAAAGACACTCATGTTGTTGTCACAGCTTCACAAGACCGCCTCACTCACCATTTAATCTCTTAACTTATGTACACACTGACATGTTCAGCTCAGCTCTCATTGGTTGATGGTCTTTAAGGCCTGACGTCAACATCACATTCAGCTCCACCCCAAACTACAGGATACTGAGTCTAAATACTGAACATGTTTAATATTTATGATTCTCAATGGGGTGCAGCCCTGACTGCACTGGGAGAAGATGAGATGGATAAAGATTAGATTGACACCCCACACTACAGAATCATCTCGGAGGATCATCAGTTATGATCACCCTGAAATCGGGAGGCCTTACAGTTGTGAGGAGGAGAAAATTGCGATTATTATCCTGAAATGTGAACCTGGCTGAACCAGGTTTTGTTGGAGGATATTGGACCAACCTGGTGTAGGTGCTTTTGTGGAGAATCAATCTAAATAATAGCACTTAGTTTAAAGCTTTCCTTATCAGGAAATTTGAGAAAATGTTTTTTAAGGATCTCTCCCATATTTTCAGTTGTCCTCTTATCTACACCAAAGGGTCTCTGTAATCCTATCCCTGTTGTACTCTGTCTTTTAACATTGTTACTGTAGGACCTGGAGGTGTTCTCTGCGGATCAAGATGCAGTGAAGCTGAAATAGCCTTATTTAAGATGCCTTTTTTTATTCAGAGAAAGATGCTTTTCTTTCTCTCTTTCTGTCTCTGTATCTCTCTCTCTCTGTCTCTCTCTTTCTCTCTCTGTCTCTCTCTCCCTCCCTTGATAGCTCATTAGCAGAGTCTGCTCACACCAGCTCAAACGCCAGCAATGTGCTATATTTACTCACCCCAAATAAATATTTTAATAAAAAGTCGTCTGAAAGAGGCTCTTTCTCAGTGAACATATCCTGAAGCTGTTAACTGTGTGTGATGAATAACTTGGTTTGTAAGGATTTTTCTGTGTTTCCCTTTTCAGAGAAGACTGCCATGCCCACACGTCTGCAAGAGTTTCTAATTTTTAGCTCACGGAGAAGGTCCTTGCATGTGTATACAGACAGGTTAATGTCTGTAGGATGGTGTGTGGCTTTCTATAAATGAATTCATCAGAGTAATGCAGTCGCCATGTAAATGCAGCCTGATAATCCATTAATAATTACACTAATAACTAGTAATTCAACTGTAATAGCATACATCCATCTATACAGATCAGTTGAAGGCCATTTGGAATACAATGTCTGTCCAATTAATTGAGATGATTAATCCTTTAAATAGTCAGTAACAGCCATGTAAACACTTGTATCTGATTACATTTCCAGTCAGACATTCTGATGTTCAACACAGCGTCTGGAGCCTGCAGTAGAGATGAAATAAAAACTTTTAAAGGCTTTAAAAAATAATCACCAGGGTTATTGATGTCTGAAAAAATTCGTTTTAGAGAGCTGTAATGATACAGCCAAATATGTGTGATGGCTGGTAGAAACCTGAGGGATGTTGCATAGAACTAAACCGACAAAAATATGGTTCATTATTTCTTGAAAACTTGATTTTTATATTATTTTTTGCACTGTTTTGCAGAGTAGCATGTAGTAAAGAAGTCACTTAGTTAGCTAGACTGTTAATGGGCATGATGAGGCTGGTTGATGGGCATGATAATAGGGTACCAGGTGAAGCATGGTGGTGGCAGCATCTCAGAACCCACTATCTTTGTAGAATGTTCTAGTGAAGATGTACTGAGAATGGACTTGTACAATGAGAGCTGATCACACAGCACAGTGGACCACTTAACCTCTATAATGAACAAGAAAGTGTTTGGGATCAGCACTGAGTGAACAGTGGACATAGTCATATGACTGTTGGTTTGAGAAAAAGGCTTGTTTAAAAGTTGTCAAAGGACAGTGTTGGTGTGGAACATGAGTCCACTCATTTTCATACAAACTGGCCTTCCACGACTTTCCACATTTTAATTACAAAGCAATTGGCTTGATTTTTTAAAAATAGTGGTGATGTAGTAAATCCACCACTGAATCAACACTGTAAAAATGCTGGAAAGACGTAATAATTGAACTCTTAACGTCAGCTTTTTTCCTCTGGAGTGAATGTGAGGCTGAGTGTGTGTCTTAGGGCTGCGGATCAGTGATGGAAACTTTTATGAAGAAGAGATGATGCTGTTTTTATTAGCTCTCTGCATCCCCTCCCGAATGCAGAATTGAATTTCAAAGGCAAAGACCAAAAGAGATGATTTAAGCATCCAAACACAGCAGTAATCAGCATCTGATCCTGAAGCGTCTTCTGCATCAGGCTGGAGATCTGATAAGGAATTTCGTTTTAGGATTTAGACCAGATGGTCTGATTAACTTCTTTGAGCTCATTTCATGTCAAAAAAACTTTTCTTAAAGTTTGTTTGGATGTTTACAAGTAAACCATTAGCAGTGTGGTTCATGCATAACAAGTAGGGCTGTGAAAATGAGTTAATATGTTTAATGGGTATTGAGAGCTCCCAGTTCACAACAAACACCAATATACAGTCCATTTTAGTACACTCATGCCATACATCACACTTTCCTGTGCAATTAATTATTTTCCTCATTCAAAACATTGCTAGAATATTGACTTGTAAACCTAGGATTGGGGAACAAATCATACTCTTGTTGTGCTGTTACACGTCTCTTGTTAGTGTTGCATAATAGTTGCATAATTGTTAAGTAATTAAATATTACGTTTATTAATTATTACAGCTGCATGAAGTATCAGTACTCATTAAGGTTTCAATGCAATCCAATGCATTCAATGTCTGTCCAGTCCATCCATGCTAATCCTGATCAGGGTTGCAGTGAGTCCCCCTTCCCCTTGATTGGGCGCTGGGCAGGGCATCACACTAATTTAACTGTAAGCAGGACAGGGAGCCAGTCCATTGCTGGGCACACACATTCACACTCTCACCAAGACAGTTTAGAGCAGTGATTCTCAACTGGTGGGTTGCAACCCACATTTTGGGCGGGTTGCGGACAGATTGTAAAAAATAAATAAATTTTAAAGCCATTAAAAAATAATGAATGCTTATCTGATTTTGTCCTCATCTTTTAAATTGAAAAAAGAGACACAGAGAGGGAGGCATCAGACGAGCGCGCAGCAGTCTCGTTGCCATGGTAACCACCATTTGCTGGTTATCAGTGTTGCCAAGCCCACAAGACATTGGACTTGGTTTTTCTAAAGTCGCTTGCAAATCTCATGAGTGGCGGGTTACAATTTTTTGAGCTTGTTTTTGAATGTGAAGTTGCTTATTTGGGCTTGACTTTCTTTTCGAGTGAAACTCTTTGATTATCTCCCAGCTCCCCATTACAAAGCAAAATATGAAAAGCGTCAAAAATTTGTACACTGAGGCTAACAAACATGGGTTTCAGTGCCCCAAAACACAATGACACAAAACAAAGAAATGAGCTAAAAATAGCCACCTACGTAGCCTGCCAAATTTTATATTAAAAGTGTTTAGCATAATTTTTGTGTTATTTATAATGTCATAATAAATGTTTATCTTTATGCTGTTTAAAAGCAGCCTTTGTTTTACAGAATGTGGTGGGTTGCCAGTTGGGCTTGTTTTGGGCTTGTTTTCATAGAGCTGTTTGCTTGCTTCTTTCACGAGATCTGGCAACACTGCTGGTTACTCTTGTGTTTAAATTTGTGATGATGTTCTGAGGCAAAGGTGATAATTTTATGCTACGTGCTTTTAATAGTTAACAAATATTTAATAATATGTAATATTTTATTAATGATAAATACAAATTTGATTTTATTATTAATATGTAAGTTATTATTAGTATATTATAATCATATCATAATTTGTAAGTAATGTATTAATATTTATTAATAATTTTAATTTAATTTATGTTCCAGCACCCCCTCAAAACCCCCGAATGAAGCCAGTCGTGTCCCCCCTGAAATCTCTTAAATTTTCTTTACATGCATATGTATGTTTAAATGTGTTTTTGAAGGCTATTTCTCAAAAATTAATTTGTTTAGTTTTTATTTTATAAAAGTGGGTCCCGACTTAATGACCAGGAGAAAATGTGGGTCCCGGGCTGAGACCAGTTGAGAACCCCTGATTTAGAGTATCCAATTCACCTGACCTCCATGTTTTTGGACTGTGGGAAGAAACCCCTGCACACACAGGAAGAACAGACTCCATCCAGATGGGGATTCAAACCCAAGACATCATCGTTGAGCGCTGGACATGATAACCACCAATGTACCATGCCACCCAGCGCTCTGTACGGATTACAGGCACCGAATTTATAGAAGAATAGACTAAAGATAGATTAAAGATAATGATGAGTGTTGTTGTTTATAGCCAGGGTATTGATCTCATATCAAGTACTGTGAGGGTTTACTTGATATTAGGATCAAAATCAAAATACTGATATGGCAACACTAATGTTTATTAATTATAGCACTTTTCCCAAAAATGTGAACCTGGGATCCCTGAAGCCACATCACCAGTGTGGCTGTAGCTACTGATGCCTCCTTTGCTACCACAGCAACCCAAGCAGATACACTTGTAATGTATGGACAGGTAAATCTGATCTGGTCACTTACAAACAACAGTGTGGACAAACATCTCAGCAGAACTGATTTGAGAAACATCCGGTTTGCCTGCAGTCTGAATGTAGCCTTCAATCCTTGTTTCAGAAGTGCTCTTGAATGTGATGACTCAATTGAAACAGATAGAAATGGTTGGGTTTTATGGCTTATGAAGCACATCTTTGTGTAGTCGATGCATGTGTGTCTTAACTGCTCCTCTAGGCCCATAAGAAGTGTTATGGAAAAATACCCGTGAAGCACTTTGGACAGTGTCGCAGTTTTGGGGCATGAAGAAAGGGCCAAAGCCGTGGTAGCTCATTAAAGCAGTTTTCCAAAACATGTCAGTCTTAATTGTGCTGTTTCACGTGTTACGCTGACGCAAATGACATTTTAGTGGACACAATGAAACAGTCATCAAACAGATCTGAGCTGGATCTGCTGAACCGCTTCATCTGTACAAATCAAATCAATTCTCAGGTAATGGTTAAGAGCAGTTCTTGGAACAGTGCTACACTCTGACACTGAATTGTTGGCATTAACTCTCCGCCACTTCTACAGTGCCTAGAGATCCTCGGACATCAAAGAAAACAAATAAACGCTCAACCAATCCAAAGCTCAGCTTTCACTAGAAGCCCAGATAAACAAACTGAAGATCTCTTATTTTAGACACATTATGAGAGGAACCAGCTCACTTGAGAACACAGTTGATGATGGATGGAAGGATACAATCAGAGGAATCATGAAGGAGCCTGAAGACCCAAAGAAAAACTGGATTTTCTGGAGAAACACTACATACCACTACTACTACTACTACTACTACTACTACCAATAATAATAATAATAATAATAGACATATTGGGTCATTAATTTAATTTTTTTCCATAGTTGGCATTGGATATTTTTATGCAGTCAGCCAGTGCATACTGGTAAACAAAAAAAAAATCACATTTACAGGCACATCTACAGGCAGCCTTATCAGTGTAGCTGCTGTAGAACAATGTTGGAACTCCCCCTAGTGTCAGTGGCACCACTGTACAGGCAGCTTTATCAGTGTAGCTGCTGTAGAACAATGTTAGAGCTTCCCCTAGTGTCAGTGTCACCACTCTACAGGCAGAGAGATAACTGATAAACCTTACACACACACACATACACACACATTTTATATGTGTATATAATTGATGTAAGTCAATGAAAATGCCACCACATTTGTGTTCACACAAACCCAAAGTGTAAGGACTTGGCTAGCGAGGTTTAGATAGTGGGTGACGGAGAGACAATGAGCCCTTTGGCCCCCTGGAGCCAGATAAGGAAGTGAGATAATGTGGAATGCATCAATGTCTGGGTTTGATCCAAAGCCATAATCATCCAGCCGGAGTGGGAACATTGTTGTGCGACACACACTTTCCCTAGGCCTGTCTGGCATAGAGAGCCATGCTTCCCTTAGAGAGTAAATAAAACAAAAAAACAAAACATCAGTGGTAAGCTGTATGGGATGTCCTTTGCAGAGAAGCTGTGGCCTGGGGTGAAGGACCTGGTCTTGTGAAAGGAAGATTGTTTGTGTGATAACTAAGCAGAATAAGTGGTGTGACACTGACACTAGAGGGAGCTCTAGTTTTGTTCTATAGCAGCTATACTGATAAAGCTGCCTGTAGAGTGGTGACACTGACACTAGGGGGAGCTCTAACATTGTTCTATAGCAGCTACACTGATAAAGCTGCCTGTAGATGTGCCTACAAATGTGCTAATTTTTTGTCTGCTAGCCTTGTATGCACTGGCCGATTGTTAAAAATATCCACTGCCAATTATGTAAACATGGCAGTGACCCAATATGGCTATTATTTGTCATTATTGTTAGTATTATTAGTATAAGTAGTAGTAGCAGTAGTAGTTGTTATTATTACTGTTCTCTGACAGTCACTCAAAAAAAAAATCATTACAGATGTGTAAACAGAAGCAGAGACATAAGACTAACAGTAAAACAGTATGAAAAGGACAGTCATAATGTGAGTAATGAGTTGCATTAGTCAATGAGTGTTTATAAAAGGACACATAATTAACATGTCAAGTGATGGTGAACTTTTAGACAGCTGTGTATCTCGTGGAAAGTACATGATGTCCTGGGGCAGACGGCATAGCTCTACTCATGCACTGTTGTAGTATTTGTGTTCCATGTTAGGACATGTTGTGTAACACCCTGTTGTCAGCAGTGTTGGAGTCTTTCCGGTGTGTGTAGGTAAAGAATAGACCCAAAGCTTTAGGCACGTTCCATACGTGGTCAGAGTTATTAGTTATGATAAACAGAGTGTGGGGTGTGTTCACCGTCCCAGCATCGCCTACAAGAATGTCTGTGTTTCCTCAGGCCGCTGACTGTGAGCCTTCAGGCCTTTCTCAGTACTCTGAATGTACATCTGTCATTCTGAGAAGTACTGGACGTCTCTGAATGATCTCTCTGCTGCAGGATTGAGCTGTTCTCCACCTGCTGTGCGTGTCCTGACCTGCCGTATTATATGGAATGTAAACATGTGGCAAAGATGTAAGACAGAGATCATTTTAGAAGGGCTGGGTCCATTACAGCCTAGCAAATGCACAGTATACAGTAGGAAAAGCCAGATTATTGGCCCTGACTGATAATCAGAATGGATTTTTAGCATTTTTTTCACATTATCAGCACTCTTATTAACATTTATTTGATGCAGACATGATTTAAACACACATCTTTAGTCAGTGGGACAACAGCGCTGACATTGGTATAAATGTGGCCGAGTTGTTGAGTAAATCCAATCGACCTGGTTTCCTGTGTTTATACAATATATAATTGTGTATAATATATATATTGTGTCTACTGAATTGAGTTTGTTATCCAGTATGTTCACACCATGAACACTTCCTCCTGTACTGTGCACTGATCTCTGCACAATTCTCAGGGTGTAATAACCAACATCTCGTGCTGTGTCCACGAGGATAATTGAGGACTTTAATGACTGTAATCATGCATGTCAGTCTTTTTCACACAGAGATATATCTAATCCACATTACATCACCATATCTTCATTAGTGTTAAAGTTAGTCACAATAGTTAGATAGAAGCAAATGGGACATCCTGTAGTTTTAAAGTTAAGTTTAAGTAAGATTTGCATACATACGTTATTTGTGCCCTGGATTAGTAATAATCAGTACCTGTGTGTGTGTGTGTGTGTGTGTGTGTGTGTGTACATATGTATGTGTGTGTTAAAAAAACGTATATGCAGACTATTGATTTGGTGTGGGATTTTGTGATTCTACACTTTTGGCATTCAATTAAAATGAGTTTTAATTACTCTTGCAGCCTTTGTTTAAATTATAAGACTCATTTTTGTCAGATTTGCTTTTAACTGAAGCAGTATAAGATTATGAGTATGATCTCAGCTCATTAAAGTCAATACATTTTTAACACAAATGACTAAAAATACTGAATCTTGGTTTCAGGATTAATAATCACATCAAAGCTAATACGTGTGTAGTTGCTCAGCAAGGAACTATAGGGCTGGTTTCCCAGACCAATCCTGGAATGGGCATTCTCCATTGAAATTAAAAGTCCAGGGCTTAAATTCGGCTTAATCCTTGTCCAAGAAACTAAGCCATGGTTATTGGGTGTGTGCGATGGTATGTGTGTTGTCATAGTGCATACTCGTGCAAAGACTGAACAGCATTAATGTGTTGTTTATTTCAAAATCAAGACCTGTTTAAGGGGATGAGTGTGGTCTCATTTGGAAAACCTATTTAAATGTTGTTTTTGCTTCTGAGAAACTGGTCTTGACTTTTATGTATGTCAGCATCTTGTGATCCTGATTAGCAGCATCTTGATAAGAGTTTATTGTGTAGATATTGGATGATATTTACATGAACTTGCTCTTGACTTTTGTTCTTGACCTGTAGGTAAATGTGGAAATGTGCCGGCTTCATGTAAATATATCACATCTCAATTTGTCAAGTCGGAGCTCTGGAGATTTTACACAGTGTCCACTCACTGTCCACTCTATTAGACACACTTACATTCTTGGTCCACCTTGTAGATGTAAAGTCAGAAACAGTAACTCAGCACAGTCTGTGTTGGTCCTCTAGTCCTTCACTGGTGACACTGTTGGCTGGTTGCTGCACTATTTTCACTCCAGTAGTGACACTGAGGTGTTTAAAAACATCAGCAGCTCTGCTGTGTCTGATCCACTCTAACACACACTTACACACCACCACCACATCAGTGTTGCATAAAATGATCCACCACCTGCTCTGAGGTGGACGAAGGTCAAACGGCGATTCTGATAATAGTAGATGATTAGATAATTGGTCGACCCCTCTCCGTGATCAGGTGATTATGTAATAATTGTGACAGGCCTAGTTAGGACAGGACCCTGGAGGTTACTCTGCTCTATTTCCATCCTCCTCTAGGCCTGTGGCCTGGTTTACTCATCTGCAGAGACACTAGAACCTCATCTGTGTATTTATTTCCTTATGTCTTAAAACGTTCAGTCATTTTATGTGATATTAAAGAGCACAGCAGGGGTGTTGTCTTGACCTCTGAGTGCTCTGCGACAGAGGTCATCTGATCTCTGTTCATTCAGATGTTTTCTGCTCTGTGTTTTATTGCTTTTACAGGGACTTGAATTGGGTCTTTTATATTTGGAGCACTTTTATGGTGTAGGAGGAGTGTAATGGTGCTGTCTGGCCAAGTCATTAAAGCGGGCCTGTTGAACACATCTTTTCCATGTTTGTTTCAGAGACGTCTGAGACCAACAGCACCTGTTGAGAGGGAGACAGGATGGGATAACGTATTTACATTTGAGGCATATAGCATACGCTTTTATCCAGAGCAATTTGCAGTTGGGGGTTGGGTGCCTTGCTCAAGGGCACTTCAGTCATGACTGTCAGAACACGACACAGTTGCGTGGGTTAGTTTGAATAACACTTACACGAGGGGAGCATGACATTCAGTGTATGTTCGCAAACGTTCTCTATCAGTCTCACACCTGCATCATCCCTGACATGGTGTCTCACGTGATAGGCTTTTGCTTATGAATACAGTATCCATATTCCTTTACAATGACCTATGCGGGGACCAGATCCCTAACCACCAGGTCACGGCTGCCCACACATATTGCATCTACAGTATATTGCTATATTATTTTTATTATTAGCTTTCTGCTGGATATTTTCTGTTTCTTGTTCCTCAGTTTTTGAGATATTAACACCATTCCAACTCCAGATTGTTTGGTCTATTGTATACAGCTTCTTGATTGGACATAATTGCAAATGTTTTGGCACAAAGATACAAATATATACCCAACCAACCACATGGGCTACCACAGCAACCACTCAGCAACACCTGAGACACCATAGCAACCAGGTAGAAACAGCCTAGCAACCACTTGGCAACGCTGTAAGAACCACTCGGCCACGCCATCGCAGCCACCCGACAACAGACTAGCAACCACGTAGCAACAATGTAGCAATCCCATAACAGCACCATAGCAACACCTTAGCAGTACCATATCAACCACATGGCAACAGCTTAGCAACCACTTAGTAATGACGTTGCAACCACGTAGCAACAGCCTAGCACCCATGTAGCAACACCAAAACAACCACATAGCAGTAACCTTGCAACAACTTAGCAACGATGTCGCAGCCACTTTGCAACAGCCTAGCAACCACTTAGAAACCATTTTGCAACAACCTAAGAAACCTATAACAACAAAATATATAACATTAAAATCAACAGCTTTGCAACCATATAGCAAACACTCGGCAACATCATAGCAGTCACTTGGAAACAGGCTAGCAACCATTAGCAACACCATAACAACCTCCTGGGAAATCATAACCATCTAGCAATACCATAGCAAACACCTACCAACAGTTGCAGCTTATTGACTGTAGCAACACTGTAGCAACTAACTTGAATTGTGACCCATGTTAGCTGTGCAACCATTCTGCCACTCTTCTAGATATTAAAATTAATATTATTATTATTTCATGTACACATTATTCAAGTGCCTTTTAATTAAGTCAAGAGGTGCTTAAAAACACAACAACCTTTAGAGATTTTGGTGATTATTAAAGCTGGATGTTCTGTGTGGGTGCGTTCACGTGTCTGTTTCAGTGGTCCTGGTTTCTCTCAGTCATGGGAAGCATTAGCAGAACCATAACAGAACTCTTGGATCAGAATCAGTATTCCTGTGCTTGGCATAAGCAGGTGCCCATTTATGGCAAATGTGCAGCAGAGTATACAATAATACATTAACCCTTATGTGCCTCTGTAATTACTAATGTGCATATACAAATGAACCCAAGCATTAGAACCAGTATGCTTAGTATGCTGTTGGTTCTTCTCATGCCACCAAAACGGATCAAGGCATGCACCGCAGAACCACTAAGTCCTGTAAGTTGTGAGGAGGAGCTCACAGATGCATGCTGATGCTCTGACCCAGTCCTCTAATCATAACAGCTTGGCGTAGGACTTGATACCTGCCTGTTTCTCCCATGTTCAACATGTTGACTATGAAAACAATGTTCTCAATTAATACAGCTATTAAAACATTGATGAAGATTAACAAAGTTCATGTTTGTGCATAATTTAAATCAAAAAGCTAACCGGCCTTAGAGTTGAATATTTATTACACATAAAGTGACATATTTCAAATCTTTTTAGTTTTAATGTTGATCAGTATGTCTTATAGCCTATGAGTTGGTTGGCACAGTAATATGATGGTCATTAGTAGTGTTGGCACTGTGGGCAGCTGCTGGGCATCTCCATAAAGCTTGTCAGCAGATGGAAGCATGAAGTGCTCTAAAATCTCCTGGTAGACGTCTGTGTTGACTTTGGACTTGATAAAACAGAGTGGACCAACACCAGCACCTCAAACCATCACAGACTGCAGAAACTGCACACTGGACTTCAGACACTTGGATTGTGTGTCTCTCCACTCTTCCTCCAGACTCTAGGAGCTGATTTACAAATGAAACACAAAACTGACTTTCATCTGAAAAGAGGACTTTGGAGCTCTGAGTAACAGTCCAGTTCTTTTTCTCTTTAGTGCAGGTAACACACTTCTGATGTTGTCTCTGCTTCAGGAGTGCTGATATTAGTAATGTGACAGTTGTAGCTCTGAGATACACAGTATTTATACTGTTTATAGTCATTTACTCAAACTCACCCTCAGTCATATATTCAAACGAACTGAAATTCTGGATTTCTGATTTGCATGAGCTGCAAGCCCGTATATAATGAACCTTTTTGAATTCAGTTATGAACAAAAATGTTATGAACAACTTTGTCATTATTAATTTGTTATATATTTGACTGTAAGAATACAAAATAAAATATGTTTGGAGTTTACTCCAAGTGTTCCTGGCTGTTCTCACCTTAGCTCTGGTTCACCTTTTGTATTTATTTATTTATTTTTTATTGGTTTTTAGGCCTGTGTGTGTGTGTACTGGCTCTGGTAGACTCCCTGCCTGCTGTGTAGGAGGTGGTGTTTTGAGCTGGACTGCAGTGAAGCCCTCTCTTAGACTTTTTTTCACCAAAAGAGACTGAAATAGCACTGCAGCTGTGCAGAGAAGGAGAGAGAAAGTGAGATGGAGAAAGATAAGTCTTGCTTCCTAGAGCGAGGTAGAACTCACATAACTGACTGTGATTACTGTGCTTTTAAAAATCATCTACACACTGCTGCAGTGTCCTCACAAAGATAATAAAACAGATAGTAAAAGTGTTTTTCCTGATTAGCCAGCTGTGTCCTGGTGCTTAGGGGTCCAGTCTTGTGACCAGAAGGTCGCTGGTTTGATCCCTTGGCAGGTCATGAGTGAAGTATTCTTCTTATTAGTTTTAAGACTTGTGTCTTACTTATATTTTCAGTAGTATTAGCAGAACAGTGTTTAAGATCAGACGTGTAAGGAGCTCACAGTGATACAGTGACTTGTACCTGTAGCTGTGATTATAATCACCTCTTTAATGAGCCTCACTTTTACCATCCAAGTTCTCTCAGGTAGAGTCTGGACACCAAGTAGACCAAGTCCATCAAGACCAAGTAGATGATTGAGTGACTCTTCAAAAGATTAGAAAGGACTAAAATTAAAAGTTCTGAGTTGGCAAATAAACAGCAGATCATTCAGTCAGAGGAGGAGAAAAACACACATGGTGGATCTGGGTGGGAATAAAATCACAGAGGAGCTCCTGTAGAAGAGGGGATTGCCCCAGAACACCCATGTACATTGGGTGGGTGTAGAAGCAGACAAGTTCATGAGAGGCTGAGTGGAGGGTGTATTGAGCAACAAGTAAGGCCTAAACTAAACGGAAGTGGAATATTTCTGAGTAAATTTACTCAGTCATTCTCCATGCAGGCGCCACACTTCATTAGCACATCATTACAGTCCTGAGATCAGCAGGGCAGCGTCCTGCCACCCTCCTCTCTTCACCTAAACACACACTGGCTCCCAATTTCCTCCACACTTCCATGCTGCGCTGCAGTGACGAGTGGAAAGGTTTCGGGTTATTTTGGAAGGGAGCCTAGAAAATGTCCAGAATTTCCATTAAATGCTAAAGGTTACCTTGCAGTGTGGAAGAGCTGGTAGCAATGCCCAGTTGCAGTCACTGTTATCACTGCCCGCCTCTGGCATAAAAGCAAAGCAGGGAAGGTTTTACATGAACATTTATCTGAAGATTAAGGCTTTTAGCTTAGTTTTTTTCCAATCTATAGCAGTTGATTTCAAAGAAGATCCTGAGATTAATCATACACACAGTTTCAGTCCATTTCAGTTTAACCATGTCATCACTATTTCACAAGCTCTTCACCAGGGTCATCAAGTAAGTACCCCCTTCATCGGAGTTTCACAGATTTATGCTCACGCCGGCGCTTTTGGAAGACTCAACAGTGAGCTTGACTTATCATTTAGTCTCTGTGTAATCACATCAGCCTCTCTGGAAACAAAGCCTCTACTGAGCCCCACTGGCACAGTTAATGCATGCTCAGTGCCACCAAAGAGAAGAAACGGTTACTGGTTTCATGGTAAACCACAGTAAAATTCATGACTGTTAGTATTACAGTTTCAAATGTTAATTATTGATTAAGCTGTGTTTTTGATTACTACACTCGCTAAATACTGTACAGTGTCTCGTAGACACAGCGTCACAGGTGCAGCATTTCTATTACAAAAAGTATCGAGCTCACACTAGTGTCCAGATAACCATTCTTTTATTCCATTGGTACATTTTTCTGTTGGTTTTACAGAAAAATGTTTTTGGACACTAGTATGATGGTAGTAACACAGTATACTTTTGTTAATGTTGTTTGTGTCAGGAGAAACTTTGGCAGTAAGGCTGTGACGAGTGAATGCTGTGTGTAGAATTTGAGATAAAATTTTAGGAGTTTAATCTCTAAAGTATGTTAACTTGAGTTCAGCTCCAGCATGCTGACTTTCTTTGGCTGTGTGTTTTCTCTGGTGCCCTGATTACGTTATGATGCCACCATGTCACTAGTCCCACAACTGCAGTTAGAAAAGACAAAAATCTAGAGTTCAACACTTGTTACAAAGTCATTTTGTGTTCATTTAAAGCTGCATTAAAGAAAATGTTCCGCACACAGACTTTTTTTAATGTTATTGCGAATTTAATATGATTTTATATATTTATCTAAAGTATTGACTGTCATTTATTTAAAGTTTATACAAGTGAATAATTTTCTGTTCAGTATAAACGTGATCAGTTAAATTGTGAATCAATGTTATTAAAGACTTTTCCACACATTTTGACAATACTGTGATAGAACTGATAAAAGGCACAGTTACTGTATTCTCAATACAAAAATTTATTTATTTATTTGGCTTTAATAACAATCAAATGGCAAACATATAAAAATGTACAGAATGTCTTATACAATACAGCTGTGAGAGAAGTTATAACACACTGCCAGATTATTTTTTTATGGTTTATTGGGAAGAAAAATATTTCTAATTTATTTAAGTAAACAAGCTTAAATAATCCTGGCAACTCTACTTAAATCAGGATCTAGTAATCATTGCAGTTCTCTAATGCAGGTTTCTCATCAAGGCCACTTTCTGGCTTAGGCGTCTCTCTTTCTCCACTGTTGTGGTTGGCTTTTTCTCTTTCCTCAGGCTTATCACCAGCAGTGAGCTTGCAGGCTAGTGGGGAGTTATCGCTCACCTCACTGTTTACCTGCTTTTTCCATTTGCACTAGGCCCGACTTCATCCCAGAGTGAAAAGATTTCAAATAGAGTAGGAAAAGTACATTTGGAGGATTGATGGTGACAAATAAAGGATGACATTTTCTCATTGACCACTAAGGCTCGTTAGTCAGCCCTTAAGGTTATTGACATCATGCTGTTTACTGGTAAATGCATTTTCCATTCTCCAATTTGGAACAATACAGCAGCTTATAGAGTCTCCTCTTCCCCCTTCCGGGACCTATTTTTAGCCCACATCAGCGGAGCTCCTCGGCTAAAGACATCCTTTCCACCAGAAGACCCTGGGCTTGCCCTCGGAGACACCCTTCCACTCTGTCACTCTGACTAATGACACAGACCCGGTCTCTATTTTAAGACAAATAGGAAAAGAGGCCCTGAGTCCTGTAAGCTTGTTATTACTCTGGCTTCATGGATGTTACATTTACTCTCCCCCCAAGAGAGGATTTCTCTTTATTGCACTGTTCTGCTTTTACATGGTACCATGCACGTATGCATTTTGGTGTGCTGGACTGAAATGGCATGGCCATGTGCATTCCTGAGAAGGGAGGTTCCCTCTAAGCTATGGTTCATTTTTTCTCTCTACTGTCAGCTCCCCCTGCAGCCAAGAACTTCTGCTTTTTATTTAAGCATCTAAAATATGTCTGTGAAGATGTAAAATAGCTGCACACTTACTACAGCTGGTCAATATGGCTCAGAATCTTATGTTTAATATAAACAATGGGCTAAATATTACATATATTTCTTAGTGCACAGTTGTAAAGCTGAATATTTTAAAGCTTGATGGAAAAGGGCTTATTCTGGTACTTCAGAGTTATTTAGGCTTATTTTAATAGAGTTTCATCCCAAATTAATTGCATTATGTTGAGTACTTAGTCACAAATAATCACAAATATATATTGTCACTGTCAGAACAAAACCTTGTATCTAAATTTTTGATATCTTTTCACTTTTTTGTATAATCTGAAATGCCAGGCAGACTTTTACATTGTGTGAAAGTTTCATGATCAATGGGCCAACACAAATGCTCCAAAATTGCTTGAATCTTTTATTTTTTTTAGATTAAGCATCCCAAAATGTAAGGAATGTTTCTCCTGTAAAGTTACCATTTAGTAGATGATGTATAAAATCTGATAACAATGATGAAATTTGAGAATAAATTAAGACTTAATTTTTTAAAGTGGTACATGGCCTCACAAGTGGACACAGTACACTAAATGTATTTCTGAATTTTCAGTAATATAATAACATTATTTTCATCTAATCATATCAGCTTTGCAAAATAATATTTCACCAAAACATGAAATTTTATGCTGGCATTAACATCCATTTTAATACGCAATTTCTCTTTCCTTCAGAAGACTTATTTTGGAAAGTTCTCCAGGTGTTTAGATTAGCTTTATAGTGCGATCTAGCTCTGCCCCCCAGTGCATATCATTACTGTCATTTAATCTGTACTGCACCTTTAAGAGTGTGATGTCAGTTGTTATTGTATGCAGCCAATGTGATCTAACAGCATTAAATTAATAGATTTTTACTCTGAAAGAGTCTGAAACTATAATTTAAAAGAAAACTTGTATATGAATATACAGCAAGTCCACTTAGTAGACTCATACTGATCCAAAATCAGCCTAGAATGAGCTCGTACAGTCACTGTGTACCAACAAAATGAAAGTATATTTTAGAAATGCTGTTATCTTTCATAATGAAGTGAAATTAGAGTATTAACTTTAACAGCCCTAATGATATATAATAAAGCATATAATACATACATTAAATAAAATAAGCATTTGACTATGAAAGGATAAATTATTTAAAAATAAATGTGGTCTAATATCTTAAAGTCTCTAATTTTGCAATAAATTAAACTGAATCATCACTCATTTTTGAGGGCAAATAAGTGAAAATAAAAAAAACTAAATTTATTGAAACATCTAGGAAGACAAGTTTGTATTTGTTAGTTATACCACATTTAGAGCAGTGGGTAATGTTTGTTTATTTGAGCTTGAGCTGTGTCTGTGATCATTTTGGAACTTCTGAGTATAGACTGACAACTGATTAATACCTATACAAACACCTCAAACATGCAATATTAGTATTTGTTAATTAATTATCTTCTTTATTATTAAATACACTCCCTCTCTCTCACTGGTATAACCCACTGCTGGGCATGTAAATGGGACAGTGAGTTTTCTGTAAAATGGGGACAAAGCCCAGTTTCCATAACTGTGTGTTCCCATTCTAGACTGTGTGATGCCGCATTGGTCTCCCTGTGTTAGCTGGCACACCTGCCAGCTCCTGTTAAGCCCAGTTTCTCTGAAGTGTGTTTCAAACCATCTGCGCCCCTGGACCCTCCCTAGGGGCCCTCCACCCCTCTGCAGAGTGAGTGTGGAGGCCAGCTGTGGAGCTAGTGATAGCCTGCTCTTTTAACTCCTTACTGAAGCATCAAGAGCCCTGTAGCAGATGGTCGCTCTTGGCCCTGGAGAGTTTAGTATTTGCAGATTATAGAAGTTTATGAGTTCAGGGCAGAAGTGTTAGTGACTCAGCTCTGCATGGCTAAGTGTTCACCACAACCACTATAGACACACCATCATATCAGTGTTATGGAGGCTTCAGTGATTCAGAGCCTTACGCTGCTTGTGACCATGTGCTTGCCTACTGCAAATGTGCCCCACCCCCCCGCTACACTCCATGTATTTATTGATGTTTCTACAGAGAACAAACATTTGCACATTTTAATGCACATTAACTCTTTATTTATTGAATGTAATGTTTTGGTAAACTTATTTTTTGTGTGTTACATAATTAATAACTGCACTAAACTCACAAATAAAATGCTAAAACTTTTTTTATTTCCTTTTTTTCTCTTATCTTAAGAGTCCTTGGGCTATATACATTGAAAATATTAATATATATTATTATTAAAATTAAAAATTATAATTTTTTTCTGTTTGGGTGAACTTGTCACATACATCATTACAAGGAAAACCAACAAAATGTAATTTTTAACATATGATCCAACTTTGCAATAGTACATCTAAAAAAAATAAATAAATATGCAAAATGTTGTGTTCATAATTAAATTCGAAATAGTAAACTGCCATATATTTTTATTCTATATCTATCTATCTATCTCTCTATCCATCTATCCATACATACATATATATATATATATATATATATATGTGTGTATGTATGTATGTATGTATGTATGTATGTATGTATAAATATACTACACACACAGTATATGTATGTATATATATGTGTACATAGATGTATGTATGTATATATGTACATAGATCAGAAATCCAGAATCTCAAATTATTAAAACGATTTGGATTTATAGTAAATTAGTTTAGCATGTATTGAAATATGTGCCTTGATGTGTACAGAACATACAGTCATGGCCGAAAGTGTTGGCACCCCTGAATTTCTCCCAGAAAATTATTGCAATTACACATGTTTTGTTATACACATGTTTATTTCCTATTAAATGATATTTAGGTTTAGCAAAATTATTAAACTCTAAGACCTAAAGACTAGATACATGTATATATGTATGTATGTAGATACATGTGTATATATATGTATGTATATGACACACACATCATATAAATATGTATGTATGTATGTATGTAT
>BRDA01071870.1:0-14724 GCA_036984385.1 Crenuchus spilurus | reverse complement strand
CAGAGTTTGAGCTCCCTCCAAAGATTTTCTACAGGGTTTAGGTCTGGAGACTGGCTAGGCCACTCCAGAACCTTGATATGCTTCTTACGGAGCCAGTCCTTGGTATTCCTGGCTGTGTGCTTTTGGTCATTGTCATGTTGGAAGACCCAGACATGACCCATCTTCAATGCTCTAACTGAGGGAAGGAGGTTGTTCCCCAAAATCTTGCAATACATGGCCCCGGTCATCCTCTCCTTAATACAGCACAGTCGTCCTGTCCCATGTGCAGAAAAACACCCCCAAAACATGATGCTTCCACCCCCATGCTTCACAGTAGGGATGGTGTTTTTGGGATGGTACTCATCATTCATCCAAACACGGTGAGTGGAATTAAGACCAAAAAAGTTCTATTTTGGTCTCATCTGACCACAGCACTTTCTCCCATGACTCCTCTGGATCACCCAAATGGTCATGGGAAAACATAAGACGGGCCTGGACGTGTGCTGATTTAAGCAGGGGAACCTTCCTTGCCATGCATGACTTTAAACCATGACGTCTTGGTGTATTAGCCACAGTAACCTTGGAAACAGTGGTGCCAGCTCTCTTCAGGTCATTGACCAGCTCCTCCCGTGTAGTTCTGGGCTGAATCCTCACCTTTCTTAGGATCATTGATACACCACGAGGTGAGATCTTGCATGGAGCCCAGTCCGAGGGAGATTGACAGTCATGTTTAGCTTCTTCCATTTTTCCATGATTTTTCCATGATTGGCAGGTGTTCAAATACTTATTTGCAGCAGTAACACACAAATAAATTATTAAAAAATCATACATTGTGATTTCTGGAATTTTTCTTTTAGATTATGTCTCTCACAGTGGACATGCACCTAAGATGAACAGTCAGACCCCTCCATGATTTCTAAGTGGGAGAACTTGCAAATTTGCAGGGTGTTCAAATACTTATTTTCCATTCACATAAACCACAAGAATGTCATTTTTTCTCACACTGCCAGAATTGTCACCAAATAATTCAGTACCCTTTCACACAATCAGTAATCTGCCTTACTTCTACAAAGCATTTTCTACAAAGCTTACTGCAGTTACAATAAACCAAAAACAAACCAACAATGCAATGTTCAGCATCACTGTACTCAATTTGTAAAAAATAATAATATAAAAATGTCAAAAACTAAATAAATTTAATGAGTAGCAGTCACTAAGTTCAAATTATTTTTTCAGGAGTTATTAATGAGGTCTGCATATATGGACAGAATTTGGCAATATGCCTGAAGTTGTTTACTTGAAAAACTACTGTTAAAGGTAAGGTCCATCTCTAATTTATCACACAGAATCTCACTTACTAATTTAAAAAGGCACCTGTTAATTAGTGGAACACGAGAACAGCATTAACTATAAAAGAAAGTGCTACAGAAGTAACTCCTCTGTTTCTAATTTGTATGAAGAAAAATATAATTCATGATTGGTTCATGCTGTATGCATTCACAAGCATGCAACATTTGTTGGAGGAACAGCATGAGTGTTACTCAAATGTTATCATAGGGTTAAATACATATTTGATTATACGAATAATTACATTTACTGTACATTTGACTTTAGGCTTGAATTTTCAGACTTTTTTTTTTTACCTTTTTTTATTGCTTTTCCAGAAAAGACATTATTACAACTAACAGACAATGTACAATACTTTAAACACACAGAAAATTACAGACGAACACTCTAACAAACAACCACTTGGACAAAAATAATACGGTAATAATAATAATGACAAATATTAGAGAACATAAAAACTAATATTAAGCAGTAAATTTTCTGACATTTTTTATTAGTTTCAGTGTCAAGCAATGACCAAATCTTTAACTTTTAATCAAATATAATTTTTTGGTCTTCTAAATTAGTCATGTGATTCAAAAGCTTATATCACATATCTGGACTTGTGCAGTAATAGAATATACATATTTGGCCCAAGGCTGATGTTATGTACTTAATCCAGCCTGCTGTCCAGCACAGGGCACCAAGTAGTGCCCGTTAACCAGAGGAAAGCTCTGTTGCATTGCTTTGCCCTCGTTTAACATGCTGCTGACCTGTAGCACTGAGACACATTTAACCACCAAGGAGGGTCAGGGAGAGGACAGCGTTTGTAAATGTCATCTTACTCTGGAGGTGCAAAGCTAAAGTGCACTCAGATAGAGGCTATTCTCTGAGTGCATAGAGTTCACTGAGAGCATGTTAAGCAGAGACTCAATGTATGCTGAGCTGCTAGTGTATTAGGAAAACCTACCTTATATCTTTACTCATTGCCTGTTTTTATCAGGATCACTGACCATATACATGGACTTTGTCAGTTTTCATTATATGACTATCAGCCACCTGTTGCGACACAATGACTATTAATAAGCTATGAAAAAATTTAATATTGTGGAAAAAATGCATGTTTGTACTGTTTTGGGTTTGTGTGAGCTGAGAAGCTAAATGACATAGCAGAGAGCTGTAGCATAATCTAAAAGACAAAGAAGTACTGCTTTTAACTCAGATGGAATAATTTAATTCACAAAGATAAACTGTCATTTTATATTAATTATATGTAAAATGACATTTAAAATCGTTTTTTATGTTAAAAATGATTGAGCAGTAATTTAATCAAACTTAGTAAAAATGTAGTCAAAAATGTAGAAATATATTGCTGATTTTAAGGAGCTTTAAAGCCAAACAGATGCATAAAAATACATTAAAATAATATAAAGTATGGCACCTTTTTAAATTTTGAATTAAATTATGAACTACAGAGAACTTTTGCACAATGTTCTAATGTTTTGTCCATCATTGGAAAGGGGAACACCAGGACACATTGGGATAATTATTGGCCTTTGTGTTTTTAAGGTCACATTAAGATTTGGCATAATAACAGGCAAATAACATATTTTCATTATCATAGTTCCACCAAATCAAAATATTTAACTGCACAAATTTGGCAATCAATTTGATACTTTGATTTGAAAACTTTCAATACTGTGTAATATAGAACTGCACCAGAATGATCTTGTTTGCCATATTTTTATTGATCAGTAATGAGTTTCGTGGTGATGCTCAGATCACTGCCTAGAATTGGAGCTTCTGAGACTGAGGTCTGAAATGACCTGAAGTGAAGTGAGTGGGGTGACAGCTTCAACGGAGGCAAATAGAGGCTTGAACTTTCTCCCCAAGTGATTTCTTTATTAGTATGATTAGTTAAAAGTACAAAAATGGAAATACACACTTTGACAAACAAAAGAAAATGAAGGGTTTAAAATACCCTGGTTCTATATCACACATGTTAACAACACTACTCTGCAAAGAGTCAGTGCATACTCAAACTCAGATTCAGTTTGTGTACAGTCTTGGCTTAACTCTTCAGCATTACTGCTCAGTTAACAGACTGCTCACCTTTGCATTTTCTCTATTCCTCTTTTATATTGTTAAGCTCCACCCTCAGATTACACCAATCTCACTCTAGGGAAGCTTCTAATATACAATAATATTGTATAATTAGTTACGCCACCCTACTATATATTATTGTAAGGCCTCTCTCTACTGGTAGCTTTAATTGTGCAGATAATTACTTTTACTCAGATTACCTCATTAATCTTGTCCTATTCTCTTTTCTGTTCTTTAGGTTCCCTAACTCCTCCTGCCCTGTGTGGACTGTGGATCCTTCCATTCCTCATTTAAGGTAAGTTAGTTCTCCCTCAGACTCTTTTAGCCACAATCTGGCTACAATCAAGTACTACACATGTTTCATCACATATAACAGGTAAGTATCACATTTCATTACCATCTGTGTTTACTGGTGATAGACAGACATGCTCTTATCACAAGATCTGTATGGATTATAGTGAAGAAAATTAAAAAGTAGATATGTTAGTAAAGCTGTAAGCAATTGGAAATGTGTCTATGTTCTACCAAACAAAAAAATATGGTTTTCATCATGAAAACAGAATAAAAGTTGATTGATGTCCTGAAGACATTCTCAGCTAATTAATGCATTATGTTAAATCACAGAAATGTTTTTTTAAAATAAATTATCACACATATAGTCATTGTTTGCTTTGGTTTCCAATGATAATGCATTTTCATGAAATTTTGATGAATTATATGATCTTATTTTTCTTATTTAAGTAGAGAGGGTGTTGATGATCTAAGATGCTGCAAATGCACAACTGATTGTGTAAAATAAAAGTGCAGGGTAGCATGGGTGTTTGCTGAGAATGTTTAGTGTGTAAGCTGTGTTATCTGTGGCCTCAGTGGATTGGAAATTAAACTGGGCTTTGTGCATTGTGCTGTATCACTGGCACAAAATCCGCTGCTCAAAGTCCCAACTCGGATTTACAGGCAAATGGACTCTATAGTGTAGACCTGTAACCTCCCATATCTCTCTCAACAGTAACAAACCATTGACAGTGACACCAACACATGGAGACCCTTACTGTTCTAATGAAAAGACTTTAAAAATGGGAACTGCATATTCTTAAATTATTTTATTTGTTTTTTATTTGTTTGTATAATTGCTTCCTGTAGAATTGTATATACATCTGAATGTCCAATTAATAACAATGTTTTGATTGATGGTCCCTCTGATTGAGAGATTATTGCACTTGTATGTTACTGGGTTGCAGTTGTGTGGGAATATATGCTTTTCTATGTTAAATTAGTACTTTCAGAAAGAACAGATTCTGAACCATCAATGTGCCAGAAACTTCTCTGTCACTGGGATGAAACCATCAAGAGCTTGTTTTTGGTACCTTTAGTTAAGGAACATAATTGTACACAGTTAGTTTGTTTTTTATGTTGCTATGGCTGTGCTATTGTCATTCATCATATTCTCTGAAATATATTATATTTGAAATGTCTGTCAAGATAACATTATGATACACAATGGCTACAATGCATATAAACATGGCTTTAATTGTGAATAAACGAAAGACAAATTGGCAGATTTTTTTTGTCAGATGTATTAAATGCTTTGTAGCATTGTCAGCTATTCATTAAATAATGTAATTGCATACAAATATTGAAAAAATACATTTACAAAGTTATATAGTAGTTGTTTGTATTCAACATCTGCTATGGTTTCTAATGTCAGTGTCATTTTACTGGCTGCTCTAGGTCAGCGCTGATATTATTGGGGGTTGTGTTCCATTTTCAGCATAATAGTAACACATCTATAAATATAAAGTACTAAATACATTTAAATGTGTTAGAATGAAAGGAAAGAAAATGATAAAGACATCTTTCTTACTAGGCTTTGCAAAGCTTCAGATTTTGTGAAGCTGATGTCAACTAGTTGATGATAAACTTGAATGAAAGCACAGAGGAAAGGAAGTCTTAAACAAATGACAATCTGTATCCACAAACCATAATGAGGCTAACAACAGACAGTACATATCATACATCTTTTATACAGAACAGAAACAAATAGTAAGAGCAACAGTCATATTATATACTAGTCCATATTGTGAAAAAGTTCATCATTTTATTCAAAAAGATAAACTGTCATATATTCTATATTCATTACAAGTGACATTTTTAAAGCCTTTTTTGCTTACATGTTTACACTTTATTTGAATAGTAATTTACTCAAACTCATAATTATATTGTAAAAATTTGAGATACTAGTTTTCGCAAGCTAAAAAGGTTTGTAACGTCATTTTACATGCAATTTAAAATATATGACAGATTACATTTTTAATAGATTTATGAACAACAATTAACTTTTTCACAATTTTTTTATGTAGCACTGGCAAGGTACCTAACCCCCACCTGCTCCCTGGGTGCTGCAGCAGGTGACTGCTCACAAGAGGTGTCAAGTAACGAAGTACAAATACTTCATTACTATACTTTAAGTAGAAATTTTGGTTATTTATACTTTACTGTGTAATTATTTTCAGATGACTTTTTACTTCTACTTATTTACATTTTCATGTAATTATCGGTACTTTCTACTCCTATCCAGATAAACTGAGTCATCCAGAAAGACTGAATTTGATTGTGGTTGGATGAGAAGTATAAACAAATACCATTCTGATACCCTATTGGTACCTGCACGTCATGTGTCTCATCACTCTCTAATAAGCTCAGTCAGCACCGCAACGCAGTGTTTTAAGGCAGAACTTGAAGTTTCTAACTTGTGCTTGCGGATCCAGTATCCTCCAAAAGCAACAGAAAGAGATGAAGTGTAGTCCTCAAACACGTTTATTCTGTCTTATTTTTCAAACAAGTCCGTTTGTATTGTTTTTACCAGGATAACAAACAAAGGAATAAATCAAAAATGTTGCTTAGCATAACAGGCTATGGTAAAAAAAAACTGCTACCATAAACTACTGCCCTGATCTCCTCAGGGGAAAGAAATGGAGCACAGAGTAAGTTTGCAATCAGGGAAAGCAATCGATTGTCAGAAAAATAAAGGATTTACTCTAAATACTAAAACAGTGCGCCTAAATAACCTAGAAGAACATAAAACACAAAATAGCAACATAATTGCTATTAAATATACATTTAATGCAAAATGGCTCTTACATTACAAAAATGTTTTCATTTTCAAGGGGCATATATGCAGCTGAAACAGGTAGCCAGTACATCCCAAAAAATTCAACATTACCATTTTAATATAACATTATAGTCATTACGGCTTTTAGAAAAAACATATTTTGGGGGTGGGGTAGTACACTATATGCCCCTGTGGCACAGCCTAAATTTTGGCATTTGTTTCCCTTACATTACTTTTACTTTTATACTTTAAGTAGTTTTAAAACCAGTACTTTTGTACTTTTACTTGAGTAAAAAGCTTAAGTTGATACTTCAACTTCTATAAAAGTCTTTTTAAACCCTCGTATCTATACTTCTACCTGAGTAATGGATGTGAATAAAATGTTGTTAACAATAAAATTAACTGGATGTTCAAATTAAATGGATGTTAACAATAAAACGTAATTCTTCTTCTTCTTCTTCTTCTTCTTCTTCTTCTTCTTCTTCTTCTTCTTCTTCTTCTTCTTCTTCACTATGCTACAGCTCTATACTGCTTCTTTTAGCTTTTTGGCTTACACAAGCTCAAAACATAGTGTACAGCAAGAAGAAAACATGCAAACACTTCCCTTTTGAACTAAATTCAGGCATGCTCCCTGCTCAGATGAACTCAATGTCTTTTGTTTTTTTGTTTTTGTTTTTTTTTTGCTGTCAGTCTCCGCATCTCTCTTCTTCTTTGAGGTGTCCATGCTCTTAGTGTCAAGACAACTAGTCTGTGCAACTCCCAGTGCTTTCTAGCTTTTAATTTGATTTGAATTAAGTTGAAAGATGCAATTCTGTCATTATCTAGTCAGATACGTTTATTGAGATATTTCACAGAATGTTTTTCAATAATTGCAATTGAGCTGGGATTTCCTAAACAAACTTGAGTTCAGCGTTTTTCCCCACTACATTACAAACTCTAACGGATGATAATTTTTAAGACCAGTCAGATGTGGTAATTTTTTAATGTTTAATGTACTTTTCTCTTTAAAACTATGCAATATTATAAATACATGAATGTGACTTGTGCACACACACACACACAGAAAAACAATTGTCATGTGATATGAAAAGAAGTAGGTCACACATCACAGTGTATCATCCAGCACTCTTAAAAATAAATGTGCTACAACAGGTTCTTTGAGCAATGCTTTAGAAGAGTATTTTGAAAATCTTTTATTAAGTGAAAACATGGTGGAACGCAGAACAGCTCAGACTTTAGACATTCGTTTCACTACAACTACATGAACTTACACACACACATACACACAACTCCTCTTCCAGCAGGTTTAAATGTGTTAAAAGCACCAACACCCAAGTATAACCAGCATGCAGTGTTTTGCACTTTCTTTATAAGCAAAACATCTCACAGTTTTAGACAGAGAGCATAACATCTACTTATGTGTGTGACTTCAACACACAGGAGAAAATCAATTTTTAATGTTTGGAACCATGTAATTATTTCTTATAAGCGTTGCTTCAAATCACAGACAAGTGGGCATCTCTCACTAAAGGAGACCAAAAGGATCAGAGGTACTCGCTCAGCTGAGATTTCATCAAATCAAATGAGATTTGCTTTTCCAGTCACTTTCCCCTGGTGTTTATTCAGGATTTAAACACATCACTGTGGTCTCTTTGTGACTGCTCCAAATTAACACATTCTCCAAAACAACCACTTTTTTGTATAAGTTAATATTTTAATGAAAATAAATAATAAAATAGGGACATATATAAAGATATCAGTGAAGCCAGTAAACAGAGATAGACTGTATAGAGCTGTAAAGTCTAATTTTAGCCCCTAAAGTCCCACTGAGCCAATCAATATTCCCTCTCTGTCTCTCATTTCTTTCTCTCTCCATGTGATTGATGGCTTGTCTTGAATGCAGAGTAAATAAGTCAACTGAATCCCAACAAAGAGAATTTCTTTACAAAAACTATGTTGATGTTGAATTGGTTTTTTAGCAGATTCATATTGTTTATGTGAATTAACCTTTTAAAGTTCATGAACTTACCATTTACAATCAGGGAATTATTACTTTCTTACTTTCTAAGATACATGCAACAGGGATGTGTTATTTGAAAGCTGAAATCCTATTATTTCACATTTTATTATTTTATTATATTATTTATTATTTCACATATTATTTAATTATATCACACCAGGCCTGGCCTGGCTTTGCTGACTATTAAATTAAATGCAGTTAAGTTAAATGGGGTTTAAACTTTGTAGTAAAGTAATTTCAGTGTATATACAGGAAGAAAAGATTAGATATTAGATAGATGTGAACCCTCCCGTCAACAGCGTAGTCACAGCTCTGTGTTGTTCTTGTCATGTGCTCTGTGTTTATGTTTTCCATGTGCCATCTTGTCTCCATGTGCTCTTTTGTTTACGTTCATGTCATGTCTCCATCCCATTGTCATGTCATTGCACAGCCCTGCTGTTTCATTATGTCTTGAATAAGTTTGCTATAAAGTTTCTTAATGTCTCACAGTCTTTGTCAGTCATTGTATTTTCACTATGCCAGTGTGTAGTGTCTTCATAACATAGTGTAATGTTACCATGAATTTGTAGTGTATTGTCTATCTTGTAATGTAGTGTCTACCTTGTCACAGTCTATTTTTCATCCCTCTCCTCCTGGCCACAGCACCCAGTTAACAATAAAAGATTAACAGGTGTTTGGGTGTACTCCTGATGAAGCTTTGACGTGCTATTAATAATTCAAGTACATAATACAGATAAATCAATTAAACAGTACTAATATCAGTGACATGTGTTTATATGATAAATTGCCACCACCTAATGTCATTAATGTAAAATGCATATAAGAAGATTGTGGCAGGTTTTATAAAACACTGATAGCACCAAAAAATCTCCTTTGCAATGCCCTAAATTGGTTCACTAACACTGTTAAAAGCTATATTTGTTAAAAGAGTACACAACTGGAAGTACTGAAGAGTAGTTAGCTGTAATTATCTGCCACTCTGATTGAGAATAGTTCTTAATGGCTGGGTGAAAAGCTGTACCCCATATTTTGGCAAGTTGCTACACTAATTTTTCATTTTATAAGCTCTACTGACTGTATAGCTGCACTTTGTAAATCTACCATTACATACTGTAGTCCATCTCTTTCTGTGTATTACTTTGTTAGCCTCTTTTTATCATGTTCTTAAAATGTCAGGACCCCACAGGACCACTACAGAGCAGGTATTATTTAGGTGGTGGATTATTCTCAACACAGCAGTGACACTGATGTGGTGGTGGTGTGTTAGTGTATGTTGCACTGGCACAAGTATATCAGACACATCAGAGCTGCTGGGGATCAACACTGTGTCCACTCACTGTATGCTCTGTTGGACACACCTGTCTTGTTGGTCCACCTTGTAGATGTAAAGTCAGAGACAGTAGCTCAAATGTAGCTGCACAGTTTGTGTTGGTCATCCTTGAGTCATTCACTGTTGGTCACAGGAAGTTGTTGGCGGCTTGTTTTTGTTTGGTGGACTATTCTCAGTATATCAGTGACACTTAGAACTGCCGCATCTGATCCATTCATACCAATACTGAAGTGTCTAGCAGTTCTGAACAGGATGAAAGGAGCCCAACAAAGTACACAGAGAAACAGATGGACTACAGTCTGTAATAGAACTACAAAGTGCAGCTATATGGTCAGTGGAGCTGATACAATGGATGTGTAGATACAATATTTATGTTATGGCTGATCAGTGTAGATATATTGAACAATTTGACATATAATGTATAACAACTTACATATAATGCATATTTCATTATGTTTTATTCATAATATAGTATTGACAACAATATTTTTAAAATTCATGAAAGTGATTTAAACTGCATTATTCATTCATCTCTAGCCTTTGAAAGAAGCTAAATAATATGTACGGTAATATTCCAGAAATTTTTTAAGATAGAAGCTGCTAAATGCAGTAGGACAATAGCCCAGAGAGAATATTGCACTGTTTTATACACTCCTCATCAACTACAGTTCAACTCATTCATTTATTATCACACTATTCAAAAGCTTAATTAGGTGTCTTAGTGCATCAGTCACTGCAGAGCAAAACCACACACAACTCTGCATACATGAAAGAAATATGTTCATTTTTTATTGAAAAGTGATTTTAAGGAAGTATGGATGTCTTGATTGCTGGGGAAATTGCTCCCTTCTGTGTTCTAGGATGAAAGGTTGCTTAAGTATTTCAAATACAAATTGTAATATTCATTGAGTTCAAATAAAATACGCATGAGCCTTATCAAGTCTCCAGTTATGAGCCTTAACAAATCTCCAGTTTTCATAATACCAGAACTTGGCTATATTTGCCTTGTATTATTAAAATAATGTTCACAAATAGTTTTTTTGCATTGGATACAGTTTTATAGATATCATTGGTAACACTTTCTATGAGTTTAGGATTTGTAAAGTGTAATAACTGACATATATGATATATTGATCTGGTCACGGGGATTGGGATTGCTCTAGAGGAGCAACAATGAGACAGCCCCCAAAACAGGAATGGATCAATAGGTGGAGGCCATTGACATTTTGACTGTCCTCATTTTTTCTGACTGATTTTTCAATAGTTTTGCAGTTGACTTTGGTGTCAGCATCACTACTAGTACCATAGTGTGGTACCTGAACCTTACAGAGGTTGCACAGGTAGTTCAATTCCTGCAGGATGGCACATCCATACATGCCACTGCAAGAAGGTTTGCTGTGTCTCCCAGCAGTCTTAAGAGTATGAAGGTGATTCCAGGAGGCAGGCAGTTACTCTAGGAGAGCTGGACAATGCTGTGTTGAAGGTTCTTAACCCCTCAGCAGGACAAGTATCCGCTGCTTTGTGCAAGGAGAAACAGGATGAGCACTGCCTGTGGCATTTGGCATAGAACACTAGGGCCCTACTGGGGCCCTGTGCTTTTTACAGATGATAACAGGTTTTGACGTGATAGACGTGACAGGGTCTGGAGACACAATGGAGAACAGTATTGCACCTCCAACATCATTCAGCATGATGATTTTGTTGGTGGGATAGTGTTGGTCTGGGGAGGTATATGCTTGAAAGGATACAGACCTCTAGAGGCTAGACAATAGTCGCGTTTCCATTGACTATGAAATATCGCAAATTAGAATTGCGAATAAAAATTAGCTTAATGGAAACACGACAATTTCGAAAAAAACTCGATAAAAGTCTTTTGCGCTAAGATGAGGTGGTTTTTCAGTCGTATCGAAATTGGTTTATATCGTAAAAGTGTAATGGAAACACTCAAATGGACTTTTTTCGCATCAAGGGAGTCACGTGATCAACAACCGGACGTTTCTATTGGCGAAAAAGACGACGAAGAAGAAGACAACAAAAAAAGAAAGCGCGAGGATGAAGATGATGCGGCATATTTGGAATAACGAGGAGAATCCTTGGACAATGTGCAGCTGCTCCACTAGAGATCTCACAGCATCACAAAGTTCATTAAAAGTTGAGTGTCATTCTAAAATGTTGAATCCACAGCTCTTCTGTAAAATCATCGACTACAGTTTCCCAAAAACTCCCCATACGTAGCCGCTCCCAAGAATAAGGGGCTTGTCACTCCAAAGCCTCGATAAGTCACCGTCTCCTCTGATGGCTGATGATGAGCGCTAGTGCCGTGGTAGCAGTATGTATAAAGCTGAAGTATGTGTTTACATCCACTGCCGCCATGTTTGTAATGACTTTTCGCGAGAACAAACATATTCACATGTGATTTTATAAAAGTATTTTGCATTTAATGGAAACTTTGCAATTGTGAAACTTGTTTTGTCTAATTGTTTTTTTGACAAAACAGAATATCGATAAAGTTTTGAGCAAAACTGCAATGAAAATGCGACTAGTGACACCCTAACTTCTAACTTCTTAGGAAAGATGTATATGTGTGTGCGTGTGTGTGTACATGCATGTGTGTAAAGTG
This sequence comes from Crenuchus spilurus, assembly GCA_036984385.1. Classification (NCBI taxonomy): domain Eukaryota; kingdom Metazoa; phylum Chordata; class Actinopteri; order Characiformes; family Crenuchidae; genus Crenuchus; species Crenuchus spilurus. Next base: position 2,237 of record BRDA01071870.1, on the reverse strand, counting down.
ATATTTCAAGGTCATCAGTTTGGCTTATAGCTTATGGAAACCAGAAATCCAGATCTCAAATTATTAGAATATTTCAGTTTGAGTAAATTACTATTCCAACCAAATTAAAACATTAAAACAGAAAAAAAGGTTTTAAATTGTAATGGAACGCCTCCAGCTACATGGTGATCCAATGCTGTGGTAGGTCATTCATCATTTATTCCTGTAAGGGAGCAGGTGCAGATGTGCTTCAAAGGGTACACCCTGCCCTGTTCTTCCTTCCCCTAAATCTCCCTTTCAGTCTCATTCATGGAGACCAGAGACATTTCTGTTTTATTTTCTGGAAAAGGTGTTTGGGTTGCTTGTCTGTGTTTTTGTTAATGTGTACTGGCTATAATTCCAGATGTGACACAGTGTGTTGGCTACCTTACAGTAAAGGCCTTCTCAAGTGTTGCCTGGGCAGTGACTTACCCTCAGTAATGTTGCACAAAGGGTGGAGTAGGATACTCCAATTCCAGGTTTCCTGCTTAGTTATGTTATAGCTAAATTGTGCTTACACTGTAAAAAATAATCCTTATAATTTACAGTAAGATACTGCCAGTTAATTTCATTGTAAGATATATAGTTATTATGTATAAGACCAAAAACATGGAGTTCAGGTGAATTGGCTACTCTAAAAAAATTACCCAGGTGTGTGTGAATGTGTATGTATGTGTATGAATGTATGTATGTTTGCCCAGATATGGTTGGCACTCTGTTTTGGGGTGATCCCCTAGTGCTTGATGCAGTCCTCCAGGTGGATGGTTGCTTCCGGTTGAGAGTATGTTGTGCGCGACTGGCTGCTGCTTCTCGCCATTGTGTGTGGTTGAGTGTGTGTAAATGGAGTGTGTCAATTGTAAAGTATCCTTGGCTATCTAGAAAGGCGCTATATAAGTGTAAAGTAATAATAATATAATAATAATAAAGACATTACAGCAAGCTTTTTGGCAACTCCACATTTTATATTCAAGAGCTGTTTTGTTTACAATACATGCACTGGTCAGAATTTTACTGTAACAAATTTGGTTCCTTTTTTACATCCATTCACTGTGGAAAGAAACTAGAGACCTTGTAGGAAACCCATGCAGACATGGGAAGGACTTGGGAACTCCACCCAGATGGGGACTCAAACCCCAAACCCTCAAACCCAGCTCTGAGAAGTGAATGTTTTAACCACCAAGTCAAAGTGCTGCCCAAACTACTGAAATAAAAGATATTAGTATTGCTGATATTACAGTTAAGGTTGGAGTCTGATTCCATACATTATTGTATAAATTTAACACTGGAATTTTATTTTTCCAGAAAATAAATGTTAAAATGAATATTTTGGCTGATAATTGCATTTGCAGTATTTCACTGTTACAGAAACTTTCTTAGTGTTTACAGTCTTTTACTGTCATGGTTTGACAGTTTTTCACCATAAAATCTACAAATGTTTTTTTACAGTGTAGGTTTCATTTAAAGATGCCTCATTCCCTTCTATGCTCCAGGGTGCAGTGGCAGAGGGTGGTTCCTTACCCTCCAATTTATTCCCTGGTTGTGGCTTTTTTATTTATTTATTTTTTTAGTTTGTTTCTCTCTCTTGTTATGTTTATCTGCTTCCCACATCCATGCCTGAATCCAGCCTGGGTGCTTTCTAGGTCCAGGTTTTTCTTTTAAAAGTGCAGCTATCCTAAGAGAGTCACTCACACCTGCTTCCTCTCTACAAGGTTATCTAGCTCTCCCATGACATTATATGAATGAATATGTTGTAAAGCTTTACGACACCGGTCTCACCAATCACTTTAAGTTAAAATATGTATCATAATGCATTTTATCACTGTGTGAAGCCTTATTCTATGGTGTTACAACATTTTATGTATTTGATAATGAACATTTATGTACATTTGTTTAACAGACTGTACATAATAGAGAGCTGTTATAAAACATTATGTACTTGATCAATTCACTTTTAATGATTTATGAGTACCATATTTAGAGAAAGTGAGAGATTATTGAACTAATACAGACCAATCAGTTTGTAAACATAATGGTTGATTGTATTTTCAGTATTATCTACCCTAAAGTAAAACCTTTGCTGCTGTGATGCAATACTGATTTATCATGTTCCTACACATTATGTTGGGACCAGTGGCGGATGCTGGTCTTTCAAGGAGGGGAAGCTCAATTTCGGGCTACATCATAAAATGTGTCGGTTTATTTATACGTAAATTCTACCC
>BRDA01071864.1:0-14579 GCA_036984385.1 Crenuchus spilurus | reverse complement strand
AAACATAATTTTCCCAATAGAGTTCAACCAAAACTTCCCCAAAAGTTTATAAACTTACTTTCTTGCATAAATTACACAACTCATGACTGCAATTCCGGTAAAAACGCGAAACGTGCTTTGACGTCATCAGCTGGCAGCTGGACATTTAAACGTTAAAGCCTAGGTAGACTGTCTATGGTCTGAACCAATGATCTATACTACTGGATAGGACACTGTCTATTCGCTAGCATTGAGGCCCGCGCGACGACATGGAGCCGCCATGTTGTGTGGAAGTGAAGCTTGTAAACAATGGCACATAGCCTGCACTGCTGCCTTCTCAAAGCTCTAACTTCGCTAATAATTGTCCGATTTTCTAAATTTTAAGTTCTTTACAAAGAGGATAAAAAGCTATTTAACATTAATCAAAGTATTAAAATGGTTGATGACATGTTAGGCTACTATCGGCTCTCGCATCTGTTGTAGACATTTTCTCTAGGCCTTACTGCTTGCATGACTCCTAATGGCTGTAAAATTGTTAATAATGATCCGATTTTCAAAATGTAAGTTATTTACAAAGAAGACAAAGAATTAAATTGTGTAATGCTGCTATCGCATGGCCATTGACATAAATATAGCCATGTTTTCTTGCCTTGCTGATACTAGCTATTGACCGATGGCTCTACACAAATTATAAATTCTTTCAACCTGTCGACTGTCTTAATCCAAAGTAAAGAACACGGAGACCTCCGTAAATAAAATGTAGAATGTAAATGTAGAAATATTCAATTCTATCATCTGAGTTAATTTAATGTTAACAGTATTGAAATACTTGTACCGGTAATAAATTTTCATGGAAATCCTGTATTTTGTTACTAGTGTTATTGTTCCAACTAAGGCACCAGGTTTTTAATGTTTAAGTTCATTTATTAATATTCATACAATTCTACATGTTTTCACACCTTTAAGTTATACCTGAGTACTTGTATTCAAGCCAATTAATGTCTTTGTGAAGAGAAATATTCTATATAAGAAATAGCAAGACTTCCATCCTTAGAATAAGACATTATAGACATTATTTTTGACCAAGGATGTATACAAGACTTTATAAGACTTTGCAAGCATTCACAGGAACCCTGTAGTAGGTACTGATCTATACATAATACAGCATCAATATATGTATGTGGGCATGTCTTTACTGTCCTTAAAAGAGAACTAATTTGTTCAACTTTTGTCTGATCTTTTAACCTAATAAATCTTTTTAAAATTAATACATACTTGTGGAATGTGATCCCCTTGTCTCTGCTGACAGAATTCCAATAAGTAAAGCGATAAAACACAAAACATTGCAGCCTTTTCGTTGTTTATAAACGCTGTTTTCCTTCCAATCTTGCCCTGCTTCCACACAACATGGAGGCTCCATTCCGGCGCGTTCAACAGTCACGTGTGTCCTATCCAGTAATATAGATCATTGGTCTGAACAGCTTGAGTGAGGTATCAAATTAAAGGGCACACCCTCAGCTAACCAGCCAATCAAGTTGTGTTAATGTCACATGACGTCTGAAGGAACGGTTGAGAAATGTCAAAATAAAGGTCCCTTCAAGGCGTTATACAGTGGTAACCCTACTTACGAGTTTAATCCGTGCAGGAGCTGAGCTGGTTAGCTGGATGCATTTTCCCCATAAGAATACATGTAAAACTGATTAATCTGTCCAAAGCTGGTCAATATACAGTATACCTTAATATGCTTAGTAATGTGTTTATATGTTTTTTTTAAAACATACACGTGCCGACGACGACGCTCGTGTAGGCTGGCCGCTAATGAGAGGGACACCGACGGTGCTCATGTAGGCTGGCCACTGAGGAGAGGGAGACCGACGGTGCTCATGTAGGCTGGCGGCTAAGGAGGACGAGCGTACGTGTATGGCATGGTTACACTTATCATATGAAAAGTAAAATTTATCTAACTTTCTTGTTCACTACCTTTTGCTACCTTAGCATCGCTTTCAACAGGCACTTTTACTGACCTCTTCTTCTACGTTAGCATCTAGGAGATGCTACGACCGCAGCGCCCCTAGTGGTTTGGCATACTTGAAGAAATTTACTGAGTAATTAAATATAAAGCTACTCGTTACTTGGAATTTTATTCGTTACCTGGAACAACAATATTCAGAGATCTCGACTCGTTACCTGGAATACTCGTTAGTAGGGATGCTCGTAAGTAGGGTTACCACTGTATTTTTTCCCTTGAGGACAATAAATCTTGAATATTTTTTGCACTCGAATGTCATAGAGACACAAACGAGGGCTTGTTAGTTTCAGAACAACATCAGGAATTCAATAATATCAAGATAATATATAAAAGTTTTAAAAACATGGACATATAGCAGTAAAAGTGATTATAAGCGATTAAAAGTAAAAGCGATTATAAATTACAGATATTTCCAATAAATACTTGAAAAAGAAACATGAACACTTGACAGCTTAATAGTTATTTTTCTCATAATCCAGAGAATCAACCCTTTCATTTGATGTATGATTTATACATATTGATTGAAATATCAATATTATCAAATTATAATAATTCATAATCATAGTCATATTTCTGGATTACATTTTTAGGTGCATAGTTTATTTGAAGCAAATTCCACATTAGATGGCTCAATATTTACATAAATTATCTACTGAATTGAAAAGAGAAACCGCTACCTTTGTGCGACATCCACCTAGCAGTGGACCAGTTAACTTCTGTATTGAACACAGGAGTAACGAAGAAAGTGTCAGGGATCGAACGCTCCAAGATAAACATGCTTTCACTATTGGGCAGGTGGTCATAGTGTTCTGATATGACTGTGTAAATGTGTTAATGAATACATCAGCATGCTTTTGTGGTGTGTTTAGTTGTCTGAGGTTGGTTTCTTTTGTTTCTTTGTCAGTGTCAGTGAAAACAGTGTGAACACTATGAGAAGAAGGAGAGACTGTGTTAGAGATGGAGTGAATGTGTAGATGAATACAGTGATGAATAAGCTGGACTGGACCTCCTGCTGACCTTACACGGAAGCCACTCCCGGTTCAAACTGATAGTGCCGCTCCTCGACTAAACATGAGCCTGCTTTACGTGAGCTGACGGTAAACATGTGTATATGAATGCTGAATGTGTTTGAGTATGTGTGTGTGTGTGTGTGTGTGTCGGGGGGGGGGTGTAAGGAGGGTGGTCCTTCATCATTCTGCTTGCAGGTTGGTTTAAGGCTACATATATCATATCAAAAGACTCATCCCATGTCTGCAGCCTCTAATACTGTATGCACATGTTAATTATTACACAAATTAGCCCCTTCACATCCTATTGGGGCTTTTCCTCTGGATGAGCTGTTGTGATGCAATTATAAGCAATGCTCATACAGCCATTTTAGATGCATTAGGACCCTAGATTGTCACAAACATGGCAACCTTGCTATTAATTTTTAATATGTGCTCTAAACTAAGTCTTGCATGCGGTTCTTCGATGGTTCTAACTCTTAAACCATCTCTGAAAACCTTCAAGGAGCTTCTGAAGACCTTTCTCCATTAAATTTAATCATTTAACTTTGTGTATCATTGCTTTATACCTTATTCACTCTTAAACAGATGGTTTCAAGGTTTTTTTTAGTACAGGAAATGCTTTTAAACACCTCAGTGTCACTGCTGGGGTGCACCAACCAAAACTATCCAACCAACAGTGCCCTGAAGCACCAGTGAAGGACTAGGAGCTACTTTCGCTGACTTTACATCTACAAGGTGGACCAAGAAGGTAGGTGAGCTAATATAACGTTTAAATCTCCATCACCCTCTGTGGGAATCCTGACGATTGAAGAACAGGGTGAAAGGAGGCTGTTTTTCTTTCCAGTAGTCATATACAGAAGCTTTTCCTTTACTAAAGAACCCTCGGAAGTGGCAACGTGGGCTATAAGTATGTGTCACTGCATCATTAAAACCCATCAAACGAAAGAAAACGTAACTTGGAAACAACATGGTACACAACTTTTTGAGACTGAAAACCCAACTGATTTGTTCAGATAATTTCTCTTATATTATATTATTATATATCCAACCATTTTAGGCAAATGTCGAGTTAGGAGTCTAGCCTAAGGACTCTTATTGTTATAGTGTGATGTGATTGCCCAAACTGGGGATATCCTTCATGTTCAGGTCAGCAGTGTCACTATACCAACCACTATTTTTTTTCTACTACCATGGCTCTCTATAAGCCTACAGAGTGGTGTTTTAATGATTCTGCAGAAGAAAATATGAGTTTTTGATGGACTTTTCCTTTAAGATCATTTTACTCACCACTATATCTTTTTTTGTTCAGGTTACCTTGAGAGCCCACTCAGTTCTGTGCCTTAATAATATCCCAGTATATCATGGTTCTGTATTAAACAGTCCGGCAGTGAGACATTCACTGACCTCAACATGACCTCAGCATGTTTCTGCTTGTGGAATGATTTGCTATCTGGAGATTAGCGTTTTATGGAAAGATAATACATATACAAACATGTTCCACACATACACACAATCTTCATCGTGGTGTGTGCTCTCTGATGTTGAATAATGGTGTCCTCTTTGGAAGGCGGCACTACTGGCCCTGTTCCTCCACATCCAGCTCCATCAGCACTTTAGAAGATTAAGTTCTACCTTTCTCTTATCACAGCGGTGGCTTTGTGCTCCTGGCTGCACGTCGGCCCCTCGCAGGCCCGGCCGTGTCCCGCCTCACCCCGCCGTCTCGACAGAGCCTTAATTCAGCCCTTACCAGCGGATATCTGCTTGTTTCACAGTTCTCTCTCTCTCTCACTCTCACACACTCTCTCTCTTTCTGTCCTGTTCACCCGTCTCTCCCTGCCCACTCGATTCATCACCGCTGGATCGGTGGCAAAAGGGTCTCTCCGTCACTGAGAGTTATCTACCATCTCAATGTCATCCTCTACCAGCCTCATTCAACCACAGAGAGAGAGAGAGAGAGAGAGAGAGAGAGAGAGACTGTGTGTGTGTGAGAGAGAAAATGAGAATTTGAAAATGACAGAAAGTGATAGAGAGAATGATGGAGAAATAAAGAAAAAGAAGAGAAACAATAAGAAAGAGGCAAAGAGAATGAATGAGAGGCAGATAGGGACAGAGAAATAGAATAAGAAAGAAAGCAAATGAGAGTGAGAGACAAAAAGTGAGAGAAAGAGAGAGAGAGAGAGAAAAAAGAAAGAAAGAAAGAGAAAGGGATAGAGAAAGAAAGAAAGCAAGAGAGAAAGAGGGAGAGGGAGATAGATAGAGAGAGAGAGAGGGGGTGAGGGAGAAAGAGAGAGAGGGATAGAGAAAGAAAGAAAGTGAGAGAGAGAGAAAGGAATAGAGAAAGAGAGAGAGGGGGCGAGGGAGAAAGAGAGAGAGAGGGATAGAGAAAGAAAGAAAGTGTGAGAGAGAAAGAGAGAAATGGATAGAGAAAGAGAGAGGGGGCGAGGGAGAAAGAGAGAGAGGGAGGGATAGAGAAAGAAAGAAAGTGAGAGAGAGAGAGAGAGAGAGAGAGATTATTTATTTATTCACGGACACACATTTATCCCACCCTCCTCTATACTAGTATCAACGACCCTCGATACGTGTGACATAGCGCACCAAGGTGGAATGACCAGGACACACCGTACATCACGTGACTACTCGGTAACTAAAATTAAGGTCTATTGTTTCCTAACTTGTCTATTAGTGTTAAGACGGATTTGATTAAATAGTCAGTGGAGACGTATTAATTCCCGTTCGTACCATAACTATTACCTAATTGTGAATGTGTCTATGTTCCGGCATGTAAAGGAGATTACTTGGTCGACGTTCGAGGTGTCGGTACATTTGTAATAGTGTTGTTTTTTCCAGTTATGTATTTTTTTGTAAGAGAGAGAGAGAGAGAGAGAGAGAGAGAGAGAGAAAGAAGGAGGGAGAGAGAAAGGGATAAAGAGAGAGAGAGGGATAGAGAAAGAAAGAAAGCGAGAGAGAGAGAGAGGGATAGAGAAAGAAAGAGAGAGAGGGATAGAGAAAAGAGAGAGAGAGAGAGAGAGAGAGAGAGAGAGAGAGAATGTTTTTTTATGTATTGACCTTTTTTGTTGTGATAATGTTTACATGGCTGTGGAGCTTGCAGCTGGTTCATTAGAGGAAATGTACGGCCTTGTATCTGTGTAAGTGTTAATCCATTATCAATACCATGCTTGCCCTTAATTATGCAGAGGTGACTGATAAATTAGTTTAGGCAGAATTGTGATTATCTGTTCAATCCTTTGTTATCTGGAATTAAAATCAATGGCTCATCAGTGCACTACATGCCACACAGGACCAGTAAGGTGGAACCACGCGATACAGTGTGCATAGCTCCCAGCAACTATGATCATATCTCCTCCCACCCTATTTACACACAGGCACTTATTTATTTATTTATTTAACACTTTTAGAAAGAGCTACAAATATATAAGTATGATCAGCCACAACATTAAAACCACCAAAATAGCTCTTTCCCATCGAGTCATGGACTCCACAAGTCCTCTGAAGATGCCCTGTATGCCCATATTTGGCACCAAGACCTCTAAGAGGCCCTGATTCCCATATTTAGCACCAAGACCTTTGGATCCAACCTCCAATACATCCAACCAGTGGTGAAGTTCTCCTTCAGCAATGTTTAGTTCACACTATATGTCCAAAAGTCTAATGGATGCATTCATCTGCCTTAAGTTGATACAGATGTCTAGTCCCTGTAGAGAACTGCCAACAGAAAAGGACTAAACATGAATTCCACCATTGAGCTGTGTTTTCTGATCCATCCAGTACTTTTGGGATGAGTGGATGGAGTTAAGGATGAGGTGGTGGTGGTCATCCAACATGTTGAATCCCTTGTCACTGAATGCATTCAAAGCAATGCTGCACAATCTAGAAGAAAGTCTTCCCTGGACAGTAGAGACACTTTACTGCAACAATGAATGAGCAGGTGTCCAAATACTTTTGTCCATATGGTGCAGGTGGTACATGTCAATGTAACATTCACATGAATGGGACCCAAGGTTTCCCAGTAGAACATTACCCAGTGTCACTGTCTTTGCCAGCTTGCCTACTTCCCATAGTGCATCGTGGGGACATCCAATCTCCAGGTAAGTGATGCACACACACCCCCATCCGTCTACTAAAAGAAAATGAGTAATCATACCAGACCACCTTCTTTTGTTGCTTTCAGTGCTGGACATGGGTCAGGATGGGCACTCTGAGTGGTTTTCACTGTGTTCTGACATTTTTATATCACAGTCAGCATCGGCTACTGAAGATCTTCTGTTGGACCAGAAGGGCAAGACTTTATGTGGCATAGTGCATGAAATGGACCAACAGAAGTGCTACAAAATGTAATCCAAATGTAATTGTTTATTACATTTCCTGAATGTGGTGATTGAGATGACTTACTTTGTTAATAACATTAGATTCATCATCTGAAGGTGTCCCAGAAGCCCAGGCTGAAGTTTTGGGGGTTGGGTAGATCTCCACATCTCACTTTTGCTGTAATCAGACAGAGTGACATTGTGTGTAATGACCACGTTCCACTCCAGCTTTTCTGTCCACACTGCTGTGGATCACAGGTCACTAAGAGCCGCTCATTAATTATGCTTTCAACTCATTAACTGACCACCACTGCCCTCTTCTGGCTGAATGTGTCTGTATGTCTTCATCTACACTCACCCACCACTTTACAGGGAGAGAGATGGAGAGAATGAGATGCAGAAAGACAGAAAAAGAAAGAATGAGAAAGAGAGACATAATGAGAATAACAGACAAAAAAGAGAATGAGAGAGCAATAAAAAGACAGAATGAGCAAATAAGAAAGGTAAAGACAAAGATAGAATGAGAAAGATTGAGAGTAAGAAAGATAAAGAGAAAAGATAATTAAAGAGAGAGAGAGAGAATGAGAAAAAGGGGTGATAAATCATGATGGAGAGATAAAGAGAGAGGTATGGATGAGAAACAGAGATAGAAAGTAAGAGATGGAGGGACAGAGAGAGACAGAAATAGAGAAAGGGTGAGAATGAGAGAGAAAGGTAGAAGTTAAAGCTGTAGAGACATATAAAGAGACAAATTGAGGGAGAGAAAGAGAATGAAAGTAAGAGAGATAGAGACAAAAAGGGATAAATAAACAGAAAAAACGAGTGAGAAAGAGACAAAGAGAGAATGAGAGAGAGAGAAAGATAATGGGAGAAAGAGAGAAATAGAGTGACAAGGAGATAAAGTAAGAGATGGAGAGAGATAGAAGGAGACAGATTGAGGGAGAAAGAGAATGTGAGTAAGAAACAGAAAGAACGTGATAAATATAACGAGACTTAGGGAGAGTAGGCGAGATAAAGAGAGAGATAAAGAGTGACAGAGATAAAGTGAGGGAGAAATGGGAGAAAGAATCGGAGAGAGAAAAAATGAGAAAGAGGGAGGGAGAGAGATAACAGACTGAAAGTTAGAGGGAGACAGGGAGTCTTAAAGAGAGGGAGAAATAGAACGAAGAGAGAGAGAGAGGATCATTCTTAACACTGCAGTGACACTGATGTGGTGGTGGTGTGTTAGTGTGTGTTAGAGTGGATCAGACACAGCAGAGCTGCTGATGTTGTTAAACACCTCAGTGTCAATGATGGAGTGAAAATAGTGACCAACCAGCCAACAGCATCAGGACCAGAGGACCAACACAGACTGTGCTGAGCTGCTGTGTCTGACTTTACATCTACAAGGTGGACTAACAAGGTAGGTGTGTCTAATAGAGGACAGTGAGTGGATGCAGTGTTTAACATCTCCAGCAGCTCTAACACACCACCACCACATCAGAGTCACCCCCAAGGAACAGGGTGAAAGGAGGCGAACACAGTATACAGAGAAACAAATGATCCAGGGAAGATGCACATCAGCGAGTCTACAAGGTAATCTGACAGAAGTACAGGGCAGGTGTGAAAGTGGACGATGAGAGTGTAAAATTAGCAAATGAGCAAAGCAAATATGCTCTCTGACATAAATACGCACTAAATTGCTATTCAGAGCCATAAACAGCTGGCTTTGTATGACACATTACAAATTGTAGACTTCTAAGAGTGAAAATTCCCGCTGTGTAATCCACAGGGCACGTCTGATGTTCGTTGTCTCTAGAACTCCTGCTGCCGAGTGTGTTTGGTCCTATAGTTTAATTTAATTAACAACAGCAGAGGTAGCACAGTCACATTTAAAAGGCTGCCATTCCGCCAATATGAAAGCACAATTAAATATTAATTGGCCACTGAATAATAGATGAACAGTGTCGGTGTACAGTTCAGCAGCCTAATTCCTGTTAAAGTACAAGTCTTTAATCAAGCTGTAATGAACATTACTATGTCAACAGGCGTTGTGCCGTATCAGCAATGAATAGAGGGAATTACCACAAAAGCCCTCACTGTGGAGGGCCTGGACCAATTCAAATGTAATTATGCTTTACTAATAACAATTCAATTCATGGGGGAAAAAGTCTTGAGGAAACTGATTCAATAAACAGTGTCCATGCACAGCCCTACAGCTAGGCATGGTAAGATTCACAGATTGGTATTTGGTGAACTTGCATAAAAGTTGGTGGCGGTGGTTATTCTTAACATTTTCTTATTTTCTAAGATCCACATAAAAGGGAGGAGTCTTATGAAACCTCACACCCTCTTCTTTCTATTCAAAGCTGTTCATTTTTGACTATCCTTTACTAATAGTTGAGTCCCAAATAGAACTGAGCACCTTCTTGTGGCACAAATCAGAGTTACATAAAGTCCCTTTAGTGCTGTGCAGCCTTTAAAAAATATTTCTGGGACAAAAACAATCTACACTTAGGATCATTGGGAAGAATGCTGTATTATATGACAAATCATGAAACATATTTTCCCATTTTAAGGATCCTTAACAGAAATGGTCAATATTTTGCATTTGTACAAAAACGCTAAAATTGCAGAATACAAATTTTAGGAAAAATCTCACATTTACACTGAATTCTTAAGAGATTTAGGATGATTTCTACCATTTTTTGTATCAGAAAAATCTTACCTATTATATTTTTATTATTGATGATTAATTATTTTATTATATTATTATCATTAGTTGAAGCTCTATGCCTTATTATTTAGAAATTATTATTGATCAAAAATGTCATATTTAGATATTTAGATGTTTCTAAAGCTCACTTTCTTATATGAGCATCAGTGACAGTCCACAGTCAATGGACAATTCAATTCAAGACTCTCAGCCGAGTCTGCCACGAGTTGCAGGCGAGTCCTGGCGAGTCACAGATTATCATGGAAGAGGAAGACTTATATGTTCCACCCATTTACTACAAATCTGTATCATATTGTATTGCAGAATCAAGTTCTTTTGTACTGTATCACACAGCAGGGTTAATCATATTGCATCATATTAGCAGCTTCATACAGTATCTATGTGCAATGTATCAGACTCTAGGCATTGCATCAGACTCAGGGATGGAGATACACCCACTTACTGAAATGTGAGTAGATACATACACTGTGCAATGCACTAGGAATGAACTTCTGCTTCTTATAGATACACTGAGCTGACTATCAATGATTCATAATTAAGTCCTGAAGGAGAATTCCACCATTTATAAAGTTATTAAAGGAAAATGTCACCCAGAAACCAACTTTCTACTTAACCCAGAAGTAGCTGCTCAGCTACGACACTAAGCAAACACTAGAACTCAACACCTAGCTGGTCATTTCTGTCAAAATACATCAGTGTCTCACTCTGCTCAAACCACAGTTTTTATATAGAGAGAGACATTCACTCAAAATGGACAAAAGTCCGGGGCTCTGGCATTGCTTTTGTTGTCCAGGGAAGGTTTTCTGCTAGATTTCGGAGCACTGCTGTGAGGATTGGATTGCATTCAGCAACAAGAACATCACCACCACCACCTCATCCTCAACTCATCCCAAAAGTAAGAGAACACAGCTCCACCTCTGCACAGCTCAAAGCCTGGCATTAGAAATGATGCCAATGTGTTCATGTTTAGTCTTATTCTATTTGCAGCTGTGTGCATTAGTACATCTGTGTCAACTCAGCTGAATGCATTGATTATAAACATTTGGACACATACTGTATGTTTAAATGTCTCAGGTCTCTAGTTTATTAATACCTCTGTATTGCGGACTCTGATGGGGTCGTCCTCACGCTCAGTTCATTTCTTCTCCTCTTCTTCCTCTCTCTCTCTCATTCTTTTTGCTTCTCAGACATTGGCTCTGACAGTGTGGCTAGTGGGCCGTTTGGAGCTCCAGCGTGCCAAAAGTCATCTCATCTCTCTTTCTCTCTCCTTTGCGCTCACCCACACTGCTCTGTGTCCACCTGAGTGGCCCTGTGCTCCTCCACCGGTCAGCCACACCACACTGCCCTGTTTCTAGGTCAGGCTGGAGGGAGGAAGGGGGTGTGATGGAGATTGGGTCGGACACTGGAGCATCTCCACTTCACTGTGGGCCAACTGTGAAAAGTGCAGTTCACCAGCATAGCAAACATGATCCAAACTGATCCCCCTCTCTCTCTCTCTCTCTCTCTCTCTCTCTCTCTCTCTCTCTCTCTCTCTCATATCTCAGACAGGACAGGACAGGACAGACGATCACACTGGCTCATGGTTATGGTTAGACATTGGTATGTTTCACTGGCGTACTCCACTTCATTCTCCTGATACATCTTTGTTAAAACTATTTCATCATGTCTATCCAGTGTTCTAGGTACTTTGACCTTTTATGTTTACTCATTGGCCATTTAAGGTAAGGTAAGCTCCACTTACCTTTTTGGTCCTTAGGTGTACAACTGGAGACTGTAGCCCATCAGTTTATCAGCTCTCACTCAGCTCTGACCACATGACTACTGTTTTATTTTATGTTGCATATTATTGACCAAAGTGGTGGTGTTGGGGTCTTTACACACCTCATTGTCTCTGCTAGGCTGGTGGTAGATCACTGCCCTAAAAATATCCAAACCTGGGCAGCTCTAAAAATTACACAAATACACATAACTGAGTATATACACACCTGTGAGCAGGTTTATAAAGCAAAGTGGCTTAAGGTTTAAAAAGCAAAGATAGAGAGAAAAAGAGAAAAAGAAAGAAAGGTAAGAAGAAAGAACGAAAGAAAGACAGACAACAAACAAATAAAAAATGAAAGAAACAAACAAAGTCAACAAACAAAATAAAGAAAGAAAGATAGAAAGTCAACAAAAGAAAAAGAAAAACAAACTAAAGAAAGAAAGAAAAAAGAATGAAAGAAAATGAAAAGCAACAAACAAAAGAAAAAGTCAACAAACAAAAAAGAAAGAAAAGAAAGAAAGAAAGAAAGAAAGAAAGAAAGGCAACAAACAAAAGAAAGAAAGAAGGAAAGAAAAGCAACAAACTACAAAAAGAAAGAAAGAAAGAAAGAAAGAAAGAAAACAACAACAAAGAAAAAATGAAAAAAAGAAAGAAAGAAATTCAACAAACAAAAGAAAGAAAAAAGAATGAAAAAAAAGAAAAGCAACAAACAAAAAGAAAGAAAGAAAGACCTCAAACTAAAGAAAGAAAGACAAAAGAAAGAGGCACAATGATACTGTGGTTATTAAAGCAGGTGTTGGTACTTTTGGCAGTGTGGTCAGGTGCCAAGTCCTGCTGGGTAAATGAAAACCACATCTCCATAAAGCTTGTCAGCAGATGGAAGTATGAAGTGCTCTAAAATGTTCTGGTAGACGCTGCGCTGACTTTTGACTTGATATAAAATGTTATCTGCTGTTGTTGGTCCACTGGGTTATATCAAGTCTAAAGTCAGCACAGATGTCTACCAGGACATTTTAGAGCACTTCATGCTTCACTCTGCTGACAGGACTTTGCACCTGCCCACACTGCCAAAAGTACCAACACCTGCTTTAATAACCACAGTATGACTGTGCTGGGCAGTAAGCTCACCTGACCTAAACCCCACAGAGCATCTATGAGCTATTGTCAAGAGGAAGATGAGAGACACCAGACCCAATAACGCAGATGAGCTGAAGTCCGCTATCAAAGCAACCCGGGCTTCCATACCACCTCAACAGTGCCACAGGTGCACTGATGCAGTAACTCCTGCAAAAGGAGCCCCGACCGAGTACTGAGTGTATATACTGTACACACTTTTTAGTAGAACAACATTTATGTATTAACTTTTTGATTTGGTCTTATATAATATTCTAATGTTTTAAGATACTGACTTTCGGGTTTTCATTGGCTGTCGGACATAATCATCAACATTAAATTAAATAAACACTTGAAATAGACACTGTGTGTAATTAATCTGTATAATGAGTTTCACTTTTTGAACTGAATTACTGAAATAAATTCACTTTTCTGATTCTGATTGTTTGAGATGGCCGTTCTTTCTCAGGGAGCTCCTCGGCCAGGTCACATTGTGCTCAGCTGTTAGATGTCCGAGCCTTCACGTGTAAAATCTCCTAAGACAAGCGGCTCAGGAGATGCCACACAGATACACACTCCCAAACAGAACACATATTGTCTCGGACGGGTCCTACATGCTATTTTCTGCACTCATATATATTGATCTCAAGATAGACACAAAATTCATTTTTCTCCTCTCTCTCTCTTTATAAGTGAAGAGATTACAGTTCAGTTATTACGGAAAACACACGGAGCAGGAGCACCTCTACACAAACTGCAAAAGCCAGAATCCTATTATAGAAAGCCTGCATCAGATACAATAACGTATTTTCAAGGGATCTTGAGGCAACAAAGTATATAAAATGCCATAAATAAAAAATGGCAGACAATTTTAAGAGCATTAGAAGTTTGATCTCCTTCAGGCAAGACCGCCAGGGACTTCTGAGCCAGTAATTATTCATAAAAATGAAATGTCATATTAGTTTGTCACAATCTAATTTGATTTCACTTTGATGAGTTCTCCCCCCCCCCTTACGACACAGTTCAACAGGACAAATGTGATGTTCCTTTTACATCATGCTCGTGAATAATGAGCTATTTATGTAAGATAATTAAAGTCATGTTATTATTATTTTAGTATCACTTTGCTTATTTTAGGACTGCATTATCGTATCGCGTTCATATGAACACTACACTCTCAGCCAACAGGGCTCTGCACACTAATAAATAAAGGTTGTAGTAGGGGCTATTTGACACAGAACAATCACTGTGGTTCCCTGAAGAACCTTTCAGTGGATGCAAACCCTTTAAAGGTTCAGTAGCTATTAAAGATTTTATCTAGAACCATCTGTAGTAGGTTTTATATGGGTGGTGGATCATTCTCAGCACTGTGGTGATACTGATGTGGTGGCATCACTGTTTACTCTGACACACCTACTTTGTTGGTCCATGTCATGTCATGTCATACGCCGTCATCGCTTCGCGATGGTAGGCTGCACAGACGAGTCACTTCTCTCCAATGCCATCTGTCTCTCGCTGCTTGTAGCAGGCTAGCACCTGATAATCCAGTCCATGTCTTGATGTTATCCATCCAGGTTATTCTTGGTCTTCCACGTCTTCTGACTCCTTCCACATGTCCAGTCATAACACTTCCTTCAATGCTCTCATG
>BRDA01071858.1:0-12202 GCA_036984385.1 Crenuchus spilurus | reverse complement strand
AAAATATTAGATGTTGGCACCTCCACATCATTGCATTCAGTTTTTATTCACAATTTGTTTAGTGTCCCAACTTTTTTGGAATCCGGTTTGCACTAGTAACCACTAGAATATGAAATATTAGTCCATAAACAACATCAATAAACACTATTAATCACTAGAATAGGAGACTCAACAAGCACTTCTATTATACATTCAGCTTTTTATCCATCTGTTATTTATTCATGTTTTAATGTGTATGGTCAGAACTGACAGTCGCATAAATATTAATATTATTAATGATGGTCTTCTTTTAGAGCATTGTAATAACATTTGCTGCCAATCTTATGAAAGTCATTATTGGGTGTTGGAGCAGATCCTAAAATTCACTTTCTAATCACACAACAGTCACAAGCAATGGACGAAAGTCAAGAACTTAATTTTCTAAATCTCTTTCCGTGTTACTTAATGAGCTTGAGGAAATGAGTTGTGGAGAGAAATGTCACCATATTGGTTCTTAAAATCTCAGGGGAGAGGTGCCATGTCCATGAAAAAAACACAATTACTGTGTTTGTGAATGTACAGGTCCTCAAAAAAAAGCTTCTCAATCCAGTCATGAAGTACAAGCACTGCACTGAAGACTCCATCTCATCACTCACTGCCGAGCCAAGCTTGGCTGTCTGAGGCTTCTTCTGAAGCACAATTCTCTGCATAACCAAAGTTTAGAGACTGGGCATCACATCCATACTAAATGAGTCTTTTGTTCTCCTGTGCTCTGTAGTTCTTGGAGAAAAAGGTAGTAAGTGAACGAGAGTGGCACAGTGAGCGCTGGGGGACAAGCTCAGCCCACCAGGCTGTGTTTTGGCCCGAGGCGAGTCTGCCAAAGCTGACCTCTCTCGGCCTGAGAATCAACACTTAGCAGACACCTGCTGAAGTTAACAAAGCAGGAGGAGAGGATGGAGGATGTTCTGGAAGCGACCAATGGCGTGCCACCAAAACATGTCTTTTGTGGAGCCAGCTAGGATGTGGACTAGTGGTAACAGGTTATAAACAACTGGGCATCTCACACTTTCTCGCTAAATGTCCCTTAACACCAAACGACTAGGGATCATACACTGCACCATGTCATCCGAAACCAAACACGGTCTGTGCCCATCATATACAATCCCATTCTCTCTCCAACTGCATATAGAATTGTCTATTTATACTTTTTAATTTATTAGCATAAGTTTCCATTTGCTAGGATATTATTAATTGCTTGCTACTAGTTCATTAACGGTAGTAGAGCTCAAACTAAGTTAATGTGCAGCAACCAGTTAGAGACCACTGAGCCTGGCTTTGCAATCAACCCAGTCAAGGCAAGTCAATAAGTTGACTATTTGAGGCTCTGCAGTCAGTGTGGTTATTATTCTGAGCGTGTGTGCGTATTGGAGCGTACCGCAGCCGCCTGTCTATCACCTTTTGTTAACGGGGAGACTTTGATGTCTGAAATGGAGCTCTTGTGTGGTTAGCCTAATGAGGCTTTAGTCCCAGGCTGACTGCTGGTGGGATTGAGCCACGATTTGGCAGCTGGGCCAAACAAGGGGTCAACTAAGAGTCAGGGCCGTTATGGGCGGCCGTCATTAGAAGAAAGTCTTGGCAGTTATGAGTGGAGTTGAGTTTCTGGGTTCAAATGCAAGGGTACAATGCTGATTTATTGTCGAAGCTACTGAATATATTATTTTATTAGTATCATAGAGTCATATCAGAATATTTACATTTAAGGCATTTTGCAGAAGCTCGTATCCAGAGCAACCATGTGGCCCAGAGTGGCTCAGTGGACTTGGGCGCTGCCACTATGATCCGAGGATCACAAGTTCGAATTCCAATCATGCTGCTTGCCATCGACAGCCGGGTCCTCGAGAGAGCAAAACGTGGCCATGGTCTTTTTTCGGGTAGGCACTCTCCCTAACACTATAAACAATGTCGACTGACTCAGGCGATCCACCAGAACTGGGGATCTGTGCTTTCCTCCAAGCACACTAGCTGCCCGGCCTTGATGTATCGGCAGCAGTTCAAAAGAAAGTGGGCTTGAAGTCACTTGTATGGGAGGAAGCCTGTGCTTGTCTGCCCCCTCCCAAGTATCAGGAACATTGCTAGAGATAGGGAGAGTTGATGAAAAGGGGTGGGTCAGTGTGCTACTAAACATCCTTAACCTTATCCTTAAGGCTAAAATCCAGAAGCTTAGATGCTGTCAAGTACAAAAGTATGGATGCCTAGATACTCTATGCTCAACATTGCCTAAAAGTCAAATCATGCTAGCTGAAAGAAATGGGCTTCCGTCGTTGTTTGAACACAGCTAGCGACACTAGTGTTTGGGCTTCTATGGTAATATGATGTGGTTCTCTATGCAAACACTATTTGTATATTTGTTGGTAGTTTACATCCAAATATAATGAATGTACACAAATCAGCCAAACTATCATGTGGAATCACAACTGAAGTCCCGTAACCCCTCAGCTTTTAATGCCTAGGTGACTGTGTCTTGAAAAGACATTAATTATGGCCTTGACATTAGTTTCTGCTCGAGTTTTACACAGCAGAATTCTCTAAAACTAGGCGAGCATGTCGTAGAACTAGTTAGTAGCTGACAGGAGGCTTCCTCTGTTGGCTAAAACATGCAATGTCCGTTTGCTCTGCTGCAGGTCTTTCTTAGAACTTTGTTAAATTCTCGGTTAAAATGGGGACATTTTTAGGGACAGTTCCTGTAGGGAACAGACAGTCAAAATGGGGACTGTCCTCAGAAATCGTGTGGTTGTCTGGTCATTATTATCCCTAGTTAAAAATGCACTACTTAAAGAGTGTGCTCTACTAAGAAACGAGAAACATACTATATTAGTTTCTTTGAAATTATTTGTATTGTTTTGATACTTTTATTGTATCCTTTTTTGTTTACCCCTTTACTTTTGATCTACTTTTTTGGTTTTATATTTTTGTTAATCTGTAAAACACTTAAAATGACTAGTGTATGGAAGACAGGTTTATATAAATAAACTTGTCTTAAATTTTCTGGAATTTTGTTCAGTATCCTGTAAAGCTCCAGCGTTTTTCACCAGACTGACTGCTCCTGGGTTTGAGCCACAATTTGGCAGTCAGGCCAAACAAAGGGTTCAACTACAGGTCACGGTGGGCCATTATGAGTGAGCTTCTGTCATCACTCCCATGACCTCATTCTCACTTCTTCTAATGGCTCCCACCCATAACGGCTGCTCAACACAAAATATTACCAGGCGAATCAGAAAACGGCTTTGCTGCTAGAGAAAATGAAGCTGTCGTAAATGTTCACTCCGGGAAACGATCAGAGAAAACGAAAATGCTAAATTGCTCTCAGTTTAAGGCAATTCGAAATTAGATGACATTTGCATGAATACAGATGGGGTTTAAAAAGGCGCCAGTAGTGGCTGTTTTTGTAGTGGACATGGGCAGCTTTTTTTCTCTTTGCCCTTTAGCAGTGCTTTATACTCCTTCTCTAAAATGACTACAAATGAAAAAAAAAAACTTTCATCAAGTCTATTCAGCTACAGGAGCCCTGGAGTTACAGCAGAAACGTTTGCTCATTAACGTCCCTCAGATATGTGCTTCTGAATGTCCTTAAACTTTATTACTCAATGTCAGTCTACAGTCCATCTATGTTCTTGGTAGTTTATTAAAAAATATTCCCTGATAGCAACATTGAGTTGGGTTAAACCTGGGCCACATTTTTACTTGGGCCACACCAGATGGCCCAGAACTCAGAACCAAACTATTTTTTATCCCTTTAATTCACTCATTCTGAACAAGCTGTTTATTTTAGGCACATTTAACATAATGATGTTTTATTCATTATAATCAGTATGCTAATTCTTTTTACTACAGTGAAGTAAAAGCATCACAGCCACTTTTAAATGACCACTCAAACACTAGTTTACCAACTAGACCTGGTTTAAAACCACTTCTGGCTCAGTGGGCCACTAGTAAAGCCCAGACATGGCCTATGTTGGTGCTGCTCTTGGAATAATCTTTGTGTTTGATGCTAAGAAAGCTGTAATTGATCTATAATACTTCAAGCAAGTATTGTGATTATTATTGATAATCAATTAACTGTTTGTAATTGTAAAAACATGGACTGAAACTTTAGCTAATTTAAAGGATAAAAAAGAGATAATGTACCATTTGCCCATCTGGATCAGAACATAAATCCCAACAGGATACGGTAGAAGTTTTGATGGATGCTACTTTGGGTAATAAATATAAAATATAAGCGTTTACCTTATCAATATACAGTACCAGTCAAAGGTTTAGACACATTCAATGTTTTTTTTTTCTACACTGTAAATGAATACTGAAGTCATCCAGACAATGAAGGAACACATAATGAATCATGTAGTAAACTTAAAAGTGTTAAACAAACCAAAACATGTTTTAGATTTTAGATTCTTCAAAGTAGACACACAACTGATGTCTCAAACACATTAAGAGGCAAGAAATGCAAGTCATGATCTCTTGACGAGGCACAGCTGTTAACTGAAAGCCATTCCAGGTGACTACCTCATAAAGCTGACTGAGAAAATGCCAAGAAAGCTGGCATCTAAGCAAGAGGTGCCTACTGTGAAGAATGTAAAATATAAACATATTCTGGTTTGTTTACTTGTTTGTTTACTAAATAATTACAGATGTATTTACTCATAGTTTGGATGACTTTAGTGTTAATCTACAATGCAGAACATTTTTAAATCATGAAAAACCACTGAATGTGCAGAAGGTTTCACTTTTGACTGGTACTGTACATCCTAAATTGATGTGTGACTATTTTTAAGTGACTTGATTTGTTAAGATATATTTAAAATGAATTGGAGCAAAATTAAACTGACTCAACCCAGCCTCAGTGTTGTCTTCAGTGACCAACATGCTACACATTCCCTCAATCAGTCCATTTAAACTTAACTAGCCTATTCCCCCCTTATCTGAAGATGTTCCACCACCTTTCCAAGGGCACCCCAGAGCATGAATTATATCCGAAGCGAAGGATAAATATCTCCTCCTGTCAGGCTGTCGGCTCCATGCTTGTGGGGAATGTAATACCTTGTGCCCAGGAGTAGGCCTCATGCCCAACTGAGTTTGGGTTGCCATATCACTGCAGAGGAAACCTTAAGCACAGAGGCTTTTCAGGAGTCAGGAGAGCACCCCGGAGAAGAGCAGGCACTGACTGTGAGAAATTAGTTACTCTACCAGGTGCCTTAATGTAGTTACTGCACTATTTAAGGTGGAACAGGATATTTCTTAGGCAAATTAATGTAACTGCTCTACTATTTAAGGTGGAACAGGAAATTCTTAATTGCACGAATATAACTGCAGCACCATTTAAGGTGGAATAGATTTTTTTAGACAAACTAATGCAGCTGCTGCACCGTTTAAGGTGGAACAGGGCATTTTAGGTGAATGAATGTAACTGCTGCACCATTTAAGGTTGAATTATTTTTTGACAAACTAATGCAGCTTCTGCACCACTTAAGCTGCAACAGGAAATTCTTAGGTGAATAAATTTAATTGCTCTATGATTTAAGGTGGAAATTGATTATTTTTTGACAAACTAATGCAGCTTCTGCACCACTTAAGGTTAAACAGGATATTTATTAGGCAAATGAATGCAACTGCTGCACCATTTAATGTGGAACAGTACATGTCTTAGGCAAGTAAATGTAACTGTTGCACCATTTTAGGTGAAAGTGGATTTTTTTTGTTACACAAATAAATGCAAAAGCAGCACCATTTTAAGGTTGATCTGAAAATTCTTATTTGAATGAATGCAACTGCTGCACCACTTAAGGTGGAACTTGTGCAAGTATTACATTTCCCTTATCTGCATTGCCAAAGACAGTCAGTATTAATCCCACATTTATCAAAAGTTTGGTTTTTACACCCCTCACTTAGTACTGACCCAGTTTCTGTTTTGAAAAATATGCCAATATACCAAATATGTCCAGCTTTTGGTCTCATTTTACTTCACAAAATCAAAAAGGTATAGCTGAGTTCTCTAGCTGTAAGTGTAGTTACTCTAAATGTCTCATTGAATTTTATGTTTTCAGACCTAGTCCACCCACAAAAAATGACTGGATTGTCTTATTTCACAGTTTGTGAATTGGTAGGCACTCTAAAAACCCAAATATAGGCGTAAAACTCTGAAAAGTATAAGTTTATTTATGTATGTATATTTGACCCCAGCTGTAAAATGTCAAAATCTACATGAACAAAAGAGATTATTGACACTTATTTTTGACAGAGACCTTGAAGAACTCCAGAGGTGGCATTTCTCCCTCTCTCTCTCTCTCTCTCTCTCTCTCTGTTTTTTCAGTTAAGAGGTTTAGTTGGACTCCCCTGACTCGGGATCATCCCATTATATCATCTGCCCACAGTAATTTACGTCCTGTTTGCATTGTCCTCAAAAGCCCGATACTTATAATTCAGTCTGAAGGTACATTCTGTTTACTCGGTATTTTAAAGCAATCAAACCCGTGGCAGAAGTAATAACGGGTGAAGCCACGTGGCCTCACCACAGTGGAATATGGATAAGCACTCATCTGTGAAAGTGTTTGCTAAACACGTTTATTGGAAGGGCACCCGAGCGGGTACCAGAGCGTGACACCCAGGAGACTTTACGACTCCGGCACATCCAAAACCCCCAAGGTGGAAATGGCTCTAATCATTAATCTATGGATTTTAGTGTGCACAAGCTGTGGAAGACAATATATCCAGGGGGGGTTTATTAAAAATGTATTATGTTATATGCGTAGCTAGACTGTACGAGTCAAGCAATGACAATTAGGAACTTTTTACCTATTTTGATGTAATTAATACATGCAATGCACTCACTGGCCACTTTATTAGGTACACCTACCTTGTCTCATTACATGCAGTTATCATGAACCCATAAACATAGAAGTGTTTTTCAGCCTTTAACTCGTGGTCATTACAGCAGAAGTTATTTGGTTGGTGAATCTTGTGCAGTGCCCACCTATTGGTCAATGTAATAGACATGCCTACCTTGTTGTTCCACCATGTTGATGTAAAGGAGGACCTATTGCTGTACAGTTGACCACATCTGTTCTCAGTCCTGCTGTCTCATTCAGATGGCTCCATCAAACCATAGCATGACTGGTCAGTGGTGGTCCTGTGGAAAGCAGCATTTATAGGTGGGCAGTCGTGTCCTGGTGGTTAGGTATCTGGTCTTGTGACCGGAAGGTTCCTGGCTTGATCCCTAGGCAGGTCATCAAGTCCCTTAAGCAAGATACCTAACCTCCAACTGCTCCCCAGGTATCGTGAATAGGGCTGCCCACCACTTTGGGCACATGTTCTGACAGCCGAGTGTGTTCACTATTGTGTGTGTTTCACTGCACATATGTGGAGGTCAAATTCCATTGTGTCAATCACATTGACAGAAATTTAATCTAAAAAAATGATGCAAAGAAACTCCTGAGAATGTAGAACGACAACAGTGAGTGGATCTGATAAAATGGACATTTAGTGTTGCTTATCCACTGTTTCTTCTCAAATTAAGGGTATTAATAGTGAGTTTGCTCACTTCTGCTGCAGACAGCCTCTACTAGTCTGAGAAGACAAGACTCAGACTTCTTGGCAAAAAAGCAATGCCAATAGAATGAGACATTCTGGAGCAACCATACTTGAGCATAATGTTATCATGCCTGATGCCAAGCATCAGCTAGAGGAGTAGAAAGCCCCCCAGTGGACTTTACCCCAATGTACGTTGAAGTGATGGATCATTCAATACCTTTAAGAAAAGTTGGACCAACATGAGTTGGACCGTCTGACCTCAGTAATGCGTTCTCAGCTGAATGCAATCAAATGCTCACAGCGATGTTCCCACATCTACATTGTCTAAAAAGGTGAGCCCCGAGTGGCTCAGTGGACTAAGGCGCTGTCACTATGATCTGAGGATTGTGAGTTTGAATCCCAATCATGCTGCTAACCATCGGCAGCCGGGACCTGAGAGAGCAAAATTGGCCATGAGGTATCCTGGCAGGTAAGATGCCACTCTTACCCTAGCACTGCTACGTAATGTCAGCTAGCTCAGGTGATCCATCAGAACTGGGGATCCTGCGCTTTCCTCTGAGTGCGTTGGCTGCCTGGCGGCGATGTATTGGCAGCAGTTTGAAAAGACTATGCATGCATCGAAGAAGGCAGAGACATTACTTGTGATTGGGAGAGTCAGTGAATGGGCAGGTAGATTGGCTAACGAAACACATTGGGGAAAAATTCTTAAAAAAAAAAAAAATCTTCTAACTCAATTAATTCAAAACAATTATGACATACAGTATTTGTACCCAGCTCTTTTCATCACACAGTGACATCATTTCATGATCTTGGGCTCCTTTGTTTAATGCTGCATTTCTCTTTTCGCAGAGCAGCTGTCTAAGGGTTCGTCCTCTGATCAGGAGATCATTGCTTAAACCAAGCTGATGATACAGTGGAACTGTAACTGGAAGCCCATGGTGGGAGGTTATGTGAAGGAGAGTCACAGAGAGCAGCATTTATACCATTTACCAGTGATTTAGACAAACTTTTGACTTGACTAAAAAAATTTATTTGAGTGAACTCACTCAAAACAGAAGAGCGGTAAGTTGCCTTCAAATTTTACGTTGGGCTGACTTATCTTTTAGACAATGTAGATTTTGGAACATAAACATAAGCTGGATAAACTTCACTTCAGCTCATCCCAAAAATATTGGATGGAGCTCCATCACTCCAAAGAACATTGGGTTAAAGCTCAATGGTGGGCTTTCCACCCCTCTATCTGATGCTTGGCATTGGAACTTTAGGCTCATGTGTGGTAGCTTCAGAGTGTCCCATTCTATTGACAATGCTCTACGGACATGTAAATGACTTCCTTGGTCAGACATGGATGCTCCTTAAAGTAGCTCCAATCGCTCATTAGAAAGGATGCCTGCATAAGACTGCGTATATATAATACATGAATAATACATGAAGAAATCAATTCTGTCCAGTAGTCTTTTGATTGACACCCATGGCTACATCTAAAGGCCTGAATATAATCTCTTTTAATGTTCAGTACACCACTGATGGATGCTAATGGATGCAAAATACATGGAAAAATGTTCAATATCCACAGTTATGAAACAATTCTCTGTATTAAATCCTTATGTTGCCCATTAACTTCAGCTTTCAAGCCACTACACCAGCAGCACATTATAGAGTTGAAAAATAAATAAATGTAGAAAAAAGGTCTCAGCAGGAGTGGAAAAACTGCGTTTTCAGCACTGCACTTTCCAATTCACCCAATTCATTACATTGAAACATATTGGAGCAATTAAGTTCTAGGACATGAGAAACTATTTCTTTTGGGTAAGAAGGTGCCAGCTTAAAGGCTTGTTTCTTATTAGTGTGGTTAATAATAATAACAGGAATAAAAATCTATAGTAGAAAAGTCATGCTGTGCTCGATAGGGTTTCCACCACTGAATATTTCCTTATTTCCATATTCCAATATTTAACCCTCTGGAGTCAGTTTTCCCGCCAGCAGAGACAACCCAAAATTTCGCAAAAGCACATATATAACAGCAAGATTTTATCCTAGAAACAAAATTAAACATACCCTGGAATTTTTATGACACTCTTACTGTTTTGACACGATTGTTGCCGAGTTTGTGCTGAACAAAAGCCAGTGTAACACTTTGAGGGTTTTTCAGAGTAAATTTTTTTTACAGACTCCAGAGGTTTAACAATCTAACCTTGGATCCTGGACCAAGCCAAAACTCACCTTCCACTAGAAGCCCAAATCACCTGTGTTCATTCCAGAGGTTAACTGGTCTGGATTGATTTTCCTTCTGGCTTCAGTGGCCCATTGTTGTTGTTAAGTGATTGCTATGATACCACAGGTGGTTGCTGATGTGTTGCTATGATGTTGCTAAGTCTGGCAAGTGGTTGCCAGGTGCTGTTGAAAATGAATATTAGTATATGTAAAGAATGAGGGATGAATAAACAACAAATAGAGGAGTGTGGGTCAGTTTGGTTCTTCCTCTCTGGCATCAGTGGCTCGTGGGGCACCACTGTTATGCTGTCGGGAGGCACTCAATGTACAAAAAGCCATTTACAGTACCTTCACTACAGCGGCTCTAGAACATCCAACAATATTACAGATTTCCGAGATACTACCACCACCATGTTTCACAGCTACCCTTATCTACATCAGTTAAATCATGTCCTTCATTCATTGATGGTCTGCTACAACTGACTGGTGTGCTCACTTGGCACATAGCCCCTGTGACTTCCCAGGCTAAGTTCTGATATGACCATATAATAAGAATAAGAATATGAATCCTTCTCCTGTGATGGGGAATTTCTTGGGGAGCAGCAGTGGCCTGGTGGTTAGAGACCTGGTCTTGGACTCAACTCAAGTGCCCTGAAGCAAGGCACTTAACCCTAACCCGCATATGTGCTCACTGTCCCCTAGTGTGTGTTTCTCTGCAATGTTGGGTTAAATGCAGAGGTCAAATTTGTGTGCAAACACAATGCTCAGTAATTGTGCACTTTCACTTTCACTTGTTCTCAGTGAGACCTGGCCATTATTCGCTACGCTAAAGTCCTTTTAGAAGATGCCTGACCGCTCCCATGTACCAAGAAGACAATGGCCTGCCTCGGATTAGAATTAAACTGGGCTTTCCTGGCATTAGGAGTCAGCCAAAAGTAAAGTTTTGTTTTGCCTTTGAAAAGAGTATAATATGATTATTTAATAACGTAATCTCCTAAATCCCCGAGCACTGTTTTTTTTTGTTTAGGCCTGAAAATGAACCGATTATGAAGCTTTATCTGGCCTTCCAGCTTGGCAGTGCATGGCACTACTATAAGGCACTAAGTATCTGGATATGGTGAAGCATGTGACTTTCATCTGACACATATTAACATTTAGAGAGACTGAAGGGCTCGTCATTGCCTCTGGCAGGTTAAAATTAGTTCTCATGTTGGATAGATCCTGGGTGCTTTATCACATAATGCCACCTCCATTTTGCTGCATAGAATTGGATAGAAAGTGATCATGGAAATCTTGTGTGTCCAGTTTCTGCCTTATGCATTGACAAGCCATTAGGACTTAATATGCTTAATATGCAGTTGGCTCTTCCCATGCCAGAACTCTGAAGGTGTCTTGAGGTGTCTAGAACCAAGACATCCTGCAGATTGAGAGGTGAATCATACTTTTCCAGCACATCTCACAGATGCTCAGGTTCAGACTTTGGAGGCCACTGTTAGTAGATATTGACTAGCGCTGACCATCACACAAACTTTACATATTTAAACCCAATCATCAAGTCATAATGATCTGGCCCTGATAGTTAGGTCCTCACCACTGCCCATTTTTTTGCATTTAAATAAAAAAACTGACTGTCATACAAATCATCATGGTATACAATGGGTGCCCAGTCCTGGTCCTGGAGATCCATCTCCCTGTAGAGTTTAGCTCAAAAACTTAATGAACAGGTGTATTGGGTCTAAAGTATCCAGGTTAGTAGATCTCCAGGACCTGAGCTCATCACCTCTGGTGTATACACAAAAAAAGCTCTTTGGAAATGGTTCATTGGTTGACCCGCCACTTACAATTAGAACAATTTTTGGCCAAAAGTTTGAATATTATGATGGAATAAATTGTTGTTCATGATTTTTAATAATAATAATAATAATAATAATAACTAATTTGTTATGTCAATACACATAAACTGACAGTTTTAGGCTTTCTGTGTTGATGTTGACACTGTTTGAAAAGTGATGTTCTAATAATTTGAGATTCTGTGTTTCATGAGTGACTGTATATCTGAATGAGAAACATGCACCAGTTGACCTTTTCTGAATTCATCTTATCTACGAATTGTTTGCAATATTAATTTTTAATGGAATATCAACTTTTCACAATATTCAAACTTTTTAATTTATTACAATATTCTTATTTTTTACAATTCTCTTATTGAAACCTTCACAATATAATTTTTTTTCTAAATATCTAATTGTTTTACAATATTATAATTTTTCACAATATTCTATTTTTTTTTTTTTACAATATTCTGTTTTTCACAATATTATTTTTTTATTAGAATATGGATTTTTCACAATATTGTAACTGAACTTTTCATAATTTGAAAAAATATATTTTGAGGTTCTTTGATTAAAGGTTCCTTAATTCACTA